>JAAEAF010003466.1:0-43548 GCA_011037195.1 Triatoma infestans
TTTTTTCAGTTCTCGACGAATTTCGTTATATTTTGGTACAGAAATTATAAAATTTGTCAATTATAATTTGAGAACTGAAGTAAGAGAAAGTTGTGTGAGTGTTTCACACCGGTTTTTTTTATTTTTATTATTTTTTATATATATTAGAACTGGTATTTAGTTTTGTTTAGAAAACGATAAAAAAGTGACTTGTGAAATATGAAGACGACTCTCCCACGCAATCTTGTCCAACAACCCTTCTCAGTGAAAGAATTTATATATGAGTAGACTCCTTTCAAAACATAAAATCGAAGGAAAATTAAAAAAAAAAATATGTTTGCCGCTTTAATTTCTCATGTGTGTCACTCCCACGCACAAAGGAACTAAACTTTAAGAGGGACAGGTTTTCAAGTGTGCAATAAACTCGTACGACGGAAGCAAATGATAAAAAAAATACATATATATATAAACAGGTATTTCAAGAACCACTAGCAAAAAAAAAATGAAATTATTGGAGTATGGGTGTTGCAATTGTATCCCCCTACAGCTTTAATTTTACCTATTAGTGCTCACTCCCCTATCTACAGCTCCAGTGCAAACATTACCAAAACACCCTATTCTAAATTCACCCTCAAAAAAATTATTCATCTAAATTTATATGTTAATTATTCGTAAATATATTAACAAGTAATAGGTATACAAATTTTGATGGAAAAACTTAAAAACGTTTATGGTGATCTTAGTGCTGGCGATATTTTCATTTTCACTTGATATTGCTAGGAGGAAGTATTGCAATCGTTCTTCATCTTGAAATTCATTTTTAAAATTCAGTTTCATACGACATGTAAAATCGTATGGTAATTTGAGTATCTTTTGCGCCGGACTCCTCTCAGCATACAACTAAGAAACTCTAATAGGAATCCAACATTGTTCTAGGCATGTCATGAATTAACTTCAGTAAAAGCCCAATGGTGGCCCGTGAAGTATGTTGTGGTGCTACATGAGTAAAATGGAACATGTCTAAATTCAAACTAAGTTTAATTAAAATACACATGAATGTTTTTTAAGATATTTTCTGCTATACAAAAACAAAAACATGACTTCTCAAATAACTAATACAAAAAAAAAAAAATCTGGTGAGAAACACTCACACAACTTTCTCCAACTCCAGTTCTCAAAATTATAATTGACAAATTTTATAGTTTGCTTACCAAATTTAATGAAATCCGCACTTCCGGTCATCCGATTTTTTTCAAACTCGGAATTTCAACAACATATTATTATTATTATTATTATTTAGATCACAGAATTGTCTAATAAGCTAAAAAAGCACTTTAGATGAAAATCTAACCCAACCCTTCCCCCTTCCACTAACTTAAATGAATTTACCAGGTAAAATGTTTCAAAATAAAGTTATAAGCTCATTGTATGTGTAGTTGCTATACCAAGTATGAAGAAAATCGGTGGAGTCATTTTTGAGAAAATCGCATAAAAGTAAAAAAAAAAAACAAGAAGTAAAGTGGTACTTCCGGTTGAGGCATTTTGACAAATAACGTGCGGGCAGATCAAATTGTGGTACCTAAACGGAATATAAGTTTCAACTTTCTACGGTTTTTGTTTTTGAGCTATGCTGTTCATATACACACACACACACACACAGACCATTTGCTAAAAACCACTTTTTTGGACTCATGTGACCTCAAAACGGATATTCCTGGTGAAAATTCGATATCGAAAATTTGACACTAGGAGTAAGAGAAAGTAAAAAAATTTGAATTATTTGAATATAAAAATCCATTCTTCGAGTTTCAGCTTCACAAAATTTTTGAATAACTTTGTCATTAAAATTATTTATTTGAGAAATCATGTACTAACTGCTATTTGCTGAATTATAACGTTAGGCATGGAATAACTTTTTTTTTTTTTTATACTTAGATTAAGAGTTGTAGATTTATGAACCTTACTACAGCCTTTAGATTATATTTTTCTTTGTAATTTACATTATTCTCGACGTTTCGAATACACCATAGCTGAAACAAATATGAAACCATTATTACTTACCAAATACATAGCCGATCTACTTGTGATTATAGATAAAACTAAAAATAATATATTTTTCAACAAACTTAATAAAATACATCCTAACATCAAATTTAAAAAAATAAAAATAAATCATAGATTACAGCTACCTCCGTGGTAAATCACAATACTGCACAACCTATAACAGAAAAAAACACTATAAGAAATTACTATTCAATGACATGTATCCATATGCTTTCCAATAAGATTAAAAGCATACTAAAACAATTTAACTTAAATGAAATAACATAGCTAACGTTATGAAAAATAAAATACTTAATTACCTTCCAAAACATAAAGACAGTGATGTAGCAATTAATCTTAAAGAGAAAGTTTATGCACCGTCTTGTGAATGCCAGCAAAAATATATAGGACATACAAAAAACTGTTTAAAAACTAGACTGGAACTACGTAGAAAAACCATTAAATATAAGACCAATTCCGAAACCTCTCAAGTTAAACATCATAGAATAACCAACCATAAATTTGATTTTGATAACGCAGTAGTGATGGACAAAAATACAAATAAAAGGAAAGTAATGGAGGCAATACACATCTATGTAAACTTGAATAATATAGTCGATGACCGAAAAGAGTGTGCAAATGTGAAAACATATGTTAATTTACTTAATAAATTAGAACCACACTTAAATAAGAAGCTACAATAACCTAAGAAGGAATAACCTCCCAACACATGATACACTACTTTTTGCCAGATGTTTGCTAAATATAACAAGATCATATCAAACTTATGTTGAATAATCAAATACACTAAAATTAATTAAATATTATCAAAGTAACAATTTCTAATTAAACCGTTAAAATATAAAATATAAAAAAGTAAGCAATAAATTAATAATCATAAAACCATATACTAATGACGTCACCTTATACAAAAAAATACGTTTTTAAAGTCAGTCTACCACGATGGCCCTTAGCCGGTGGATACTCATACATACAATAAGCTCAATTACCAATTAAAAATTAACTTGACATATATAAAAATTAAATAACCATAAGCTAATTTAATGAAATCAAATTACAGGTCTTAAAATAACAAAAATAATAGAAGATACCAATATAGAATACTCATCACTAAAAAATCAAATTTGTAACTACGTGGTCCTATTCCCAAAATCATAAAGAAACTTATTAAAACCAGTTTTGAGGAGAAAGAAATTTTTTAATTACATAACTAAATTATGTAACGACGTGTAACATATGGAAGTTACAAATAAATTAACTAAATAAAAATTGGACATACCTCATAGACTGGAAATTACGTAATAAAATATATCACATTGTGATACAGGTTGGTACAACTAATTTGTAGGACATTCTTATAGTTAAAGAATTTCTAAACTGTCAACTTAGTATTCAATTTGTTTAAAAAAACTTTATATATAATATAAAACTTCAGATTATAATAAAATTATTAATAACGATCTTCCCATGATGATGACACGCATAGAGTCGAAACGTCGGGAATAATGTAAATTGCAAAGAAAAATCTAATCCAAAGGCTGTAGTTAAGGTTCATATATTCACAACCCTTAATCTAAGTATAATTACATAAGAACCGCATAAAATACAATTTAACGCAACTTTTTTTTCTTTTTTTCAATATTTTCGGGGGAATGTCAATTGAGAAATTTTTTTTTTTTTAAATATGCAACACTAGCATCCATCTTGATAAACCTCGTATAAAATAATATCTATTTTATTGTACATATTATTAAAAAAAAAAAAAAAATATTATGCCGTTAAACGTTTAATGAACACAATAAAAATATTTTTTTTTGTAATATAACCTGTACTATCAAACACAATTACAATTTAACGCTGCTCGGCAAGCAGCTAAAATAGCACTAGTTGGGTCACATTGTTATGGTAAACGAAGTTTGTCGGAAATAACCGAATATGACCATTTTTTTGACACGGCGAATTGGGCAGCGTCCAACATCAAGCAACGTTTGATGAAATAATTCCTTTTTTTAAAAACGGATATATTAATGGTACTTAAATAATAATTCTGCAAAGTTGTTATGTTATTATGATTACTTTTTATCATAAATTTAAAGATTAATTTTTGTAATTATTTTCTGGGGGTGCTGCAGTGTTGCAATGCTTATGCACCAGCCGCCACTGGTAAAACCATAGTTCACATTAAATAAGTAAAATTGTAAACATAAATATATAATCAGATCATTTACTGTAGCTTCGAAGTGCGAGTGATTAATAATATTGAAGTCATTTTTAGTAAACATTCTTTAAGTCATAATTCATAAAATATTGCCCACAGAATAAAGTACTGAAGTTAATTTTACTTAAAATAATCTGAACACACACATAATATTCTTTTACTGCTTTTAATACTGTTACATACAAACGAAGAATTTTCGTTTGTATAGTATAGTAGTATTTTATAGTTAGTACTATATAGTAGTCCATAAGAGAGGTCCAAAAATTTTAAACGAACTCCATATCAAATTTGAAATTTAACGATACTAATTCCACAGAACCCCTTGAAATCAATTTGGGGGGGGGGGGATATTCCAATAAAAATGATAAGTTTTATATCTTGCAGTAAGCATTCCAAGTTTAAAGGAAATCCTTGCACTTGTCGAGAAAATTCAAAAAAAAAAAAATAACGCATAATCCTAATATGTAGATACGAACTTGTTAACCGAATTTTCTTCAAATTTGGGATACTGCCAATGCTTCTAATGTATATTAATGTTAGCATTAGCATCATACATGGTACTGAAGTGGAACTTTAGTGGAAAGCCTAACAATATTGTTACATCTGAACCTCCTAAAAAAAAAAAAAGAAAAAATCAATTTTCTTGAAAAAATATCTTGAAGGCATATCTCTGCATGTAGGAAATATACAAATTTTAAAGAAAATCGTTGGAACTGAATTCTAACAAATAGAGAAAAAAACTGAAAACAACTCCGTAAAGTCATACTTCCGGTTAAAATGTATTTTGTCCAAAAACCTTTGTTTCAGATACAGTGGCAGTAACTAAATGATACCAAGTTTGAGCTTCCTGCAATTATTCGTTTTTTGAGATGTTTGTTCACTCCTCTCACACACACACAGAAACACATGCATATATATATATATATGTATATGGTTTTTTTTTTCAATTTAAGGCGCGTCAAGATCTATGGTCATTGGCGCCCGGAGCCTTCTCAGTGCACTGCCGGCCTCCGGACAGTGTTCTCTCGTTACAGACACCACTGTCCATGACCGGACAGTGAGCTGTAGAGGCTCCTAGGAAGAAAAAATCTAAGGGCAGCACAGCTGGACTCGAACCCGGGTCCTCCGCGTGGGAGTCCAGTACGCTAACCACTTAGCTATTCCCTTCCCTATATGTATATAGGTAGATCATTCACTACAAACACTTTTTTCCTACTCAGAGGAACTGAAAAAACATATTACCAGGGAAACCTCAATTCGAAAGTTTGACCAGATCTCATTATTCTTCTAAAGGCACTAGGACAAAGTAATAATTATTTTTAATGCTATAAAACAAACTTCGTGAGTGCAATTTATATGTTTTTTTTAATTTATGAATTATTATTTATTTATACAGTAATTATCGTGTCAAAAATATTTATTTATTTATGCGGTTATTACCTAGTTATAAATTTCATATATACAGGGTGACCAGAGTTATATGCTCCACCCACTTTTTTTTTAAACGGCGGGAAATTTCGAAAAAATAGAAAACACGTATTTAATCATTTTTAGTCTAGTTTATTTTCAGTGATTGATCCATTTTTTAAACCCCAATATCCCGAGATACAGCATCCAACTTTTTTTTTCAAATGGAACATTATATTTTTTTTTGCATATTTTTATAGTACTTGAGCTTCTAAAAAAAAACAAAAAAAAATTTTAAAATCGGTTAGGTTTTTCAAAAGTTATGGTAATTTAAAATATGAAAAACAAATTTCAGTTTAATGTCAAAATTACCTTATTTTTTCTTTAAAGAAGCTCTTCAAACTGGACACTATCAACGGATAGGCAAGCCAAAGCTCTGACTCCCACGCTCTGTTTGTAGCAGCACTTAGGTGGCAAAGTCAACATCTAGGCAGGCTAGAGTTATTCGACGTTCCAGATCTTCGACTGAAGGCACGGGATTAAGGTTACTGTACTCTTTATTTTTTAGATATCCCCACAAAAAATGCACAATTTTATGGACTGATGAATCAATGTTTACCAACAATGGCCTTCTTAATCGTTGGAACTTTAGAATATGGGCTGAAGAAAATCCACAAGTTACCTTCGCCACACGCCATAAGGTTGTTTTTTCTACAAACGTTTGGTGTGGAGTTTGAGGAAACCAACTAATCGGCCCATACTTCTACAGAGGGAACTTAACTGGTGAAAGGTAGCTAACTTTTTTAAGAGACATTTTGCCAGTTCTGCTTGAAGATGTCCCTCTAAAACGTCGGCTAGATATGTATTTTCAACAAGAAGGTTGCCCGGCACATAATGCGAGAGTTGTTCGACGTTACCTGGACAGAAATTTCCACGAAAAGTGGTTAGGAAATCATGGTCCGATCCAATGGCCACCTCGACCTCCGGACTTAACCCCAATGGACTATTTTTTGTGGGGATATCTAAAAAATAAAGTGTACAGTAACCTTAATCCCGTGCCTTCAGTCGAAGATCTGGAACGTCGAATAACTCTAGCCTGCCTAGATGTTGACTTTGCCACCTAAGTGCTGCTACAAACAGAGCGTGGGAGTCCAGAGCTTTAGTTTGCCTATCCGTTGATGGTGCCCAGTTTGAAGAGCTTCTTTAAAGAAAAAATAAGGTAATTTTGACATTAAACTGAAATTTGTTTTTCATATTTTAAATTACCATAACTTTTGAAAAACCTAACCGATTTTAAATTTTTTATTTTTTTAGAGGCTCAATTACTATAAAAATATGCAAAAAAAAATATAATGTTCCATTTGAAAAAAAAAAGTTGGATGCTTTATCTCGGGATATTGGGGTATAAAAAAATGGTTCAATCACTGAAAATAAACTAGACTAAAAATGATTAAATACGTGTTTTCTATTTTTTCGAAATTTCCCGCCGTTTAAAAAAAAACGTGGGTGGAGCATATAACTCTGGTCACCTTATATAATTGAAAATATGCATCCGAAATAAATAATTAAGAAATCGTACTTTCGGTAAACCAATTTTCTTCAAACTCAGAATTTTGATCTAACATTAAATTCTGATGAATAATTAAGTAGATTTAAATTAATAATTTAATAATGTAGATTAAATAAATTTTTCTGGAAATATATTCCAAAAAGTTTGAGCACATTATATGATTAGTTGATATTATATCAAGCTTAAAAAAAAAAAAACCTGAAAAATCTATTTAGTAAAGTGGTATACCCGTTCGATCGATTTTGTCTAAAACCTTATTATCGTGTCACATGATGAGAACCAAGTTTCAGCTCCCTGCGATTTTCAGTTTTTGAGTGAAACCAGACACACACAAACACCACACACACACACACACACACACACACACAAGATGGTGCCGTCTGATTACGATAATTCTACTGCTATAGATTTATTGTTAAATGTTACAAAAATTAGCGGAAATTTGATAAATGACTTGAAAAAAGATATTCATGTTGCAATTAGTGGCTGAAATAAAATATATGATAACTTAAAAGAAAATATTGAAGAACTGATACTGAAGTCTGTAACACGAAAGAGAAGTGAAGTGCATCAACATGTGCCAACATATTCATCGGTGGAGAAAAAAAAAATCAGGAAAAAGAAACTATGAGTAAAATGGCAATTTTTAAAGCAATAGTTACTCCAAACAATGAAATTAGTGATGAAACAAAAAAATATGATCAAAACAAAAATGTTAATCCGTGTAAAATCAAATCAGAATAAAAAATGCTTAAAAGCAGTTTTAATTGAGTCCAATAAGAAAGATGATATTAACAAGGTTTGTGATGAGATAAATTTGAAATGTAAAGATAACCTAAAATGCAGTACCCCGTACGAAGTTTCAGCCAAGATTGATTGTCCATAATATTTCCTCAGAAATTACACTTGACAATGCTACTAACATTATAAAAGAGCAAAATTCTGAAGTTTTCTTTTCAGATGAAGCGATATCTCCGAAATACATAATTTAACATAATTACATAATTTTAATGTTTCCAATCAATAATTGAGGTAGATCCGAGGCTAAGAAACCAAAGATTTTGGTCTGAAAATGTTACGGAGTTTATGTCGAACTGATGACTATTTCATTAGTGAGATGTTTTAAATGTAATAGATTTCAACATACCTTAAAAATATTGTAAAATTGACACTGAATGTCCGTTCTGTTCTGGTAACCATCCTGGTTTACAGTGTAATCCAAGTAATTAGATTTAACTGTATTAACTGTTCAATCAGAAATAAATAAATTAAAACGGTAAGAAGATAGATACATTAAATCCAGCGTTTAGTAAAAAAGACTGCCCTACCTATCACTTCATGTTACTGAGGAAGATACAAAATATAGGTAATGAAGAGTAATGTATGTTTGTATGATAGGTTATATTGTTTAAAATTAAATTTGCAAGGATCTACGGCAGCGACATCTAACCTTATCAATTTCTGTAAATTATAAAAACATTGATATTTGTCTCATACAAGGGTCATATAACTTAAACAATAAAGTTGCAGGTTTTTTATCAAATATTTCTGTTCACTTTAATGGAGATAATAGGAAAAGAAGAGCTGTTTTAGTTTATAACAAAAATATTGACGTCATATAACTCTCACAAATTTCTGATAAAGACGGACTTTTTCTTGAAATAAAAATAAAGTATTATGTTGGCTCTATGTATTTTGACAAAATAATTGACATTGAAAATAATTTAAGGAAAATGGAGGATTTTATTAACATTGCCGGATATTCGCCGCTTTTAAGAAGGTGCTGATTCGAATGCAAGTTTGATTCTGTTAAAGATTTTCATGGTCTGTTCGAGGAATGGTTCTACTAAGTCTCTTTTTACATTGAATAATTGTAATTCCAAACCCACTTTTCAAACTGTTCAAGATGAAAGTTTTTCATCTCGAGCAACTTCATTATGACGTATTTAATAAGGTTAAGGCACATATAGGAGAGAGGTTGGTATAGTTTGGCAAAGGAAGCATTTGAAGATTTAAGTATTCCACTGTCCTTCACATCATCTCTAAAAACACATGTTGATTTTATTTTGAGAAGAGAGAGTATAGAGGTCGTCAACCAAAGAATTCTTCCCCAAGAGTGACCGACAGGAGGAGAGTCAACTTCACCATTAGCTACAAAAACTTACTCAGATTCTATCAGGCCACGGAAAAATAAAGGCATACCCGTATAGATTTAACATACTACTTGATGTAGAATGTAAAGTATGACTATGTGACTTGCAAGCATGGGATCACGTTTTGTTGGAATGTCAGCTTTTTGAAAGGAAGTGTGTTATTTTCATTCAGGAAATCACCACCAGAGATTTGCAATGGCCGCCGAATAAGGTCAATTTGATTACTAAGTGAATTGTGTAAAAAAAATTCAAGTTCATAAACAGACTTGACTTAGAGAAATTATTGTAAACTTCGATTATTATCATCTTTGATTTTATTTAACTCCATTTATAATTTCATATTGTAATCATATTATGAGTGAGTTTAATTAGTGTATGTATTGGGGTGAGTCATAAAAAATGACCGATTTTGTTTACTTGCACTTTATCCTCTACAAAAATAAAAGAGCTTTTATATTTTGTTGAACTTTGTCATATTCTTATTTTGCGTAAACAAATAGAGAATGAATTTATAAACAAAGTTACTCTGGATCACTTTTAGTTTTGTCGTCGCATTTTTTTAAACAAGATGACGTCAAAATTTGAAATATTAGTAATATTACGCCATTATTGGAAAAGAAAGTTTTCAGCCTCCGAAACTACTCGTTTAGTGCGGGAATTTGAAGAGGAGGATGGATGTTCTTTCTGAACGGACAGTGAGTGTTTAAATGGGTTCTAAAATTTAATACCGGTGACATTAGTCTGAGAGGATAGCCGGTTCGGGGCGAAAATAATCATTCGATGAGAAGCTCTGCGGGGTTACATGGAGGTTGACCCGACCAAAAGCACTCGGAAGTTGGCAGCAGAACTTGAATTATCCCAATCCACCGTAAATCGTGGACTGGGATACTCCCCATCCTGCATAAGCTGGAAAGTATATCGTTCAGCTAGAGTGGTTCCCCATGAGTTGACCGCTGAACAAGCACAGCGGCGAGTAGAAATTTGTCAAAATCTTTTGGAAAATCCAAATGACCATCGGTTCATCAAAAGGATTGTCACGTGCGATGAAAAATGGATATATTGAAGAAACCCTAAGACCAAAAAACATGGTTACACTGCAAGCAGATCGCTCTACCTGTCGCTTAACAGGGTCAATTCGGAAAAAAAACAATGTTTTCTGTTTTTTTGGAATCATGAAGGCGTAATTCATTATGAGTTCATTCCTGAAGGTCAGTCTATTGATTCGGAACTTTATAGCGAGCTGTTAGAAAGAATGTACGTTGCTTTGGCCCAGCGTTACCCAAGGTTAGTTAACAGAAATAAAGTTTTGTTTCAACAAGATAACATCGACAACCCACTTCTCGTTACACCAAACGAAAAATTTCAGAATTAGAAGGGATTGAGCTTCTCCCCTAACCTTCTTATAGTCCGGACCTAGCACCTTCCGATTACCATCTGTTCCGGTCATTGGCGCTCTATCTTCAAGGAAAAACCTTTAATTCTTTGGACGAGGTTCAAAATGGAGTTGCGTAATTCTTCAGTACAAAATCCAGAGAGTGGTATTGCGAAGGAATTCGGCAGCTAGCCTCGAGAAACAAACCATAGAACAGAACGGTGTATACTTTAAACATTAAAATAAATTTTTAAATAAAATAAAATTGTTTTTAAATTTGCAAGAAAAACAGTCATTTCTTATGACTCGCTCATATAATATGTAATACTGTGGTACATACAGAATAAAATAATTTAAAAAAATAAAACTGTGTGTATGAGTGACAGAGAGAGAGAGATCGATCAATTTCTTAAAAAAAAAAAAAAAATCAGACTCAGGGGACCGCAAAACCTGTATTTCTGGTGAAAACTCAATTTCTAAAATTTGACACGATCGCAGTGCTTCCCCTTCTTACTAGGAGTGAGGGAAAGTAAACCTTGGAATGAAAATTATAATGTGTAAGATAGAATTATACGTATCTGCAGTTCAATATGCATTTTAAATTAACTAGCTAATATTCATTTTAAAACTAAAAATAAAAGAAGAAAGAAACAGTATAATAATCATGTCCACTAAGGTTAGGAATTACTGTGGAAACTAATGTTTTCATGAAGCTCGTCTAGGTTTGGATGCTAACCACATCTAACGGGGCTGTTGTGAACTATTACACAACAGTTTGCTTGCTATGCCTTTAAACATAGGGAACATTATAAACAAATAAGAATCTGGTTTTAAGCACTCACTCGACTTTCTCTTATTTCGGAGTTTAAATGAAATCCAATTGTATCTTTATGGAAATAATCGTACAAAAAAAATTAAAAAAAAAAACTGTTCAATAAACTCATAATTCCGGTCAACCGATTTTTTTAAACACGGAATTTTTTTTTTAGCAACACATTCGATTCTAATTAATATTATTTAGATGAAGGGATCGTATAATAAATAACAATAGCACTTTGAAAGAAAGCATAATCCCACCCCTCCTACAAAACCTCCCTAAAATGAATTTTCCCGGAAAAATATTTCAAATAAATGTGATAGACCTGCAGGTGTGTAATACAATGTGATAGACCTGCAGGTGTGTAATACAATGTGATAGACCTGCAGGTGTGTAACACAATGTGACAGACCTGCAGGTGTGTAATACAATGTGATAGACCTGCAGGTGTGTAATACAATGTGATAGACCCTGCAGGTGTGTAATACAATGTGATAGACCTGCAGGTGTGTAATACAATGTGATAGACCTGCAGGTGTGTAATACAATGTGATAGACCTGCAGGTGTGTAATACAATGTGATAGACCTGCAGGTGTGTAATACAATGTGATAGACCTGCAGGTGTGTAACACAATGTGACAGACCTGCAGGTGTGTAATACAATGTGATAGACCTGCAGGTGTGTAATACAATGTGATAGACCTGAGGTGTGTAATACATGTGAAGACCTGCAGGTGTGTAATACAATGGATAGACCTGCAGGTATGTAAGACAATGTGATAGCCCTGGCAGGGTGTGTAATACAATGTGATAGACCTTCGCCCGTGTTATACAATGTGATAGACCTGCAGGTATGTCATACAATGTTGATTAGACCTGCAGGTGTGGTATACCAATGTGATAGACCTGCAGTGTGTAATACAATGTGGATAGACCTGCAGGTGTAGTAATACAATGTGATAGACCTGAGGTTTGAACCAATGTGACAGACCGCGGGTGTGGTGTAGTGGTTATGAGCATGGACTTGTAAGTGGGAGGACCCCAGTTCGAGTCCAGCGTATAACTAAATTTTATATTTGTTTAAAAAATGTTATTAGTAAAGTAAGTGCTTTCGTCCAGCGTATAACTAAATTTTATATTTGTTTAAAAAATGTTTATAGTAAAGTAGGTGCTTCCGCCCCCGTCCACGACACCTAATTTGGTAGTTGGACGTTAAGCCCGCCTGAAAAAATAGGCATTACTTTACTTTACTTTACATACGTAGATACAATGTTAAAGACAATCTTTCCAACCGTTGTTGAGAAGATTACAAAAACAAACTGTCAACAAACGAAAAATCTACTTAGTAAATTGGTGGTTATTCCAGTTGAGAAATTTTGACAAATAACTTACTATCGAATCTTAAATAACTTACTTTCTCTAAAATCCATTTTTATGGTCACAAGGGAACACAAACAGTGTATTTCCGGTGAAAAATTATCGTAATAAAAAATGGTTATATCATTACATTATTTCCTCTTCTGGTAATAGAGAGTAAAAAAAAAATGTAAACAAACAATAGACTTTGTACGCAGTTTGGTTTTGTATATCCATTCTGTTTTCGCCAACATAAATTTTATCATTTTGTTAATTAAATATACATGGGGGGGAATGTTATCTAATTTATCTACAAAATTTAAGCTAATTAGCGTATACAATGGCATTTAGAATAATTAAAACAATATTTACCTGTTTAGAATGAAATATTTTAAATATTTATACAAACTGAAGCTCCACATTTGGACATTGACCTGTTTCATTAAGAGACAGTGACACAGACAACCTAACAAATTTGATTCAAACATTCTCTACCACCCTACTTCCCTTTTAGTTTGTACTAAAATTCACTCTCTATAAATCCCAATGGATATAATACAAATTTTATGCTAGTGAGTTTCATATAGCTATCATTCTAACTATTAACTTTGTTATCTGATATGAAAATAATACGGCCATTTCCATTTAAAATCATATTAATCACTTAAAACATTATAATCATCTTTCACTTCTAAAACCAGGCTGATCTATATAATCGTAGCCAAGTGATGGACCCGTAATTAGGCGGCAGGGTTGTATTCCTTGCTAATGTGACAGGCCCCACAGGGTGCAAGCGTGTTCGCAGGTGAAATCTTATCAGCCATTATTGTGCGGAAGCAGCACACTCGCCGTTAATTTTGAATCTTAATTCGAGAAGCGTTTGACACACTCAATTACAGAAGAAGTTTATTTTCTCTCACTGTAATTACTAATGGAGCCATTGCGCTCGTGGCAAAATTTTGTGGTAAAATTGAGTTTTCATTGAGTTTGACAAATTCAAATTTCATTTGCCCGACAAGTAAATATAATTATAATTCCCAGCAAATAGAACGTAGTCATTAAATGTGATTTAGTTTAGTACTTTGTAGTATGGAACACAAGATCTAGATCAACGCATGTAACATGCAGTTGAAGTGATTACACCGAAGTCCAAAAGTGAGCGTCAATAACATTGAACAAATCTGCATGAAATTTAAAACCTGTGATGTCACAAATTCCTCAGAAACTCCTACAATTAATTTTTTATTAATATTCAAAGTATAGCCCATTACGATTGGACACTGTCGTAAGCCATCTATCTATCTACCACCTGCTGATGGATCACTCGCTGATACCATTTTTAGGGTTTGGATTCAAAGAAACTCCTATACACCAGCTTCAATTTTGATGAAGTTAAAATTTATTCCTGCAAAGAAAGTTTGCCATAAACTGAAACAATGTCCCCGGGAAAGTGTTCCAGAGACAAGCTCTTTTCGTCACCTCTTCTTTATTGATTGAGACAGGCTAAAGTCTCCCTGGGAGGTTATAACCAGGCAAGGTCGAAGACCTGCATCAGTCTGAGTAAGAATAAGATCCGTAATTTGTGGTGCAAGGAATATTTTTATAAAGTACTTGACCCCAACTTTAGATTAATATTAGTTAGTACTCAACCCCAGAACCCTCCAGGATCATGGGATTCCTTAGGGAATTCAACCTGGAGGGTGTGCTGTAAATAAGCAAACTCAGAGGTGGTACAATAGATCACTTGTGGTCGCAATATACGAACCCTCAAACAAAACAAAAAACCGAAACACATGTAGTCCGATGAAGCTAAGTCTAGGACTATAGGGTGGGCGATCCGCCGCCTCATTACACTTGTACTCTGAATGGCCGGATATCCAGACTAGAAAAATATTATTTTGGCCACTAATTTTTGTGAGGATGCTGCTCAAAAAGTCCTATATCAGTCTTGAATTGACTTAGTAGGAAACTAATTGCTCTCGAGCAGCTTGGTTCTGTCTGAGGAAATGACGACTCTGGAATTATGTATCCCTCGTCCATATTATCTCTCATTGCGATTAACTCTGCCTGAAAGACTGTGGCTAGCTTTTTACCTTGCACCTTGGTTTTGCTCCTACATTATCTTACGTCCTGAAGCCGACCATATATACCACATAGAGTCACCTTATGGTCCATCCAAACTGTATTTAGGAGCCGTTGTAAGGAAACCGGCATATTCTGGATCCTGAATGGAGATGATTTATCTCATGCAATCATTCAGAAATTATATCTAATTAGAGCGATCTATCTCCACAGAATTGATTTATCATTAACATAAAATCATTTTTCTCAAATCCAAGGGAAAAAAAAAATTCAATTTTATAAATTTTAATACACTAAACATATTGTAGAGAAAATTAGGAAAACCTATGGCCATGAAGAATTAGTGAAATCATTAGTAAATATATTGATTGGAGGGTTAGTCTAGTTTGTGAGCAGTACAGCCAAGCTCTTCAGTGTGTGGTGTCCGCTTTAAAACGGCCCTTGTAAATAAGCTAGGCTAACGGCAGCACAATTAATGGACCAGAGTGCTACATCCATTTTAACGTAGCGTTGTACAATTTAACACTCAAACAAAGACAGGTATTGGTTCTTGAACACATAACGTTTTTCTCTATATAAATGAGCTCTTTTATAGCTTATATTTACGTTTAAAACTAGAGCTTGCTTATAGCTCATTAGGGATAGAGTATATACGAGTATGTATATATGTATACATATATATAATGTATATATGTATATCATACCTACTCTTATCATAACTTCTACTCATCAACTCAAAAAAAAAAATTAAAAAATCTGGTGTGAAACACACGCACCACTTTCTCTTGCTACAATTTAATTAACAAATTCCCCTTAAAATTGCTGTTTACAGACTTTTAGATACATTTGCCATAAAAGAGGTTAAAGTGATAGGTAGGTACATAATACACAAAGTTAAAAGAACATTTGTTGTGGTGGTTGGTTCCGCAGAGCTGGAAAGCATCAGAGACATTTTCCGTGGTAGCCTGCTTCCTTTTGTGCTCATCGACCGGTTTCGGGCGTTCGCCTATCTTCAGGATGCGTTTTTCAGACAGTGTGACAACACAGACTCGCACAGAGCAACTTAGTTTCACACTAACTCAAAGAACATCATTGGAGCCTTTTTCAAGAAAATATTGAAAAATTGAAATAGTCATTCAGTAAAGTCGCACTCCAGTTGATGGATTTTGCCCGAAACCTTCGTGTCCAGGAAGCGATACGAGGTAGGTAGCCGGGAATACCAAATTTAAGCTTAGTACAATTTTTTGTTTTTGAGATACTTCGTTTACACACACATACACAAACCATTTATTAAAATCACTTTTTTCGTACTCAGAGGCCTCGATACATAATTTCCGGTGAAAATTTCAAAAATTATACAAGATGGCGATACTTCCTTTTACAAGGTGTAAGAGAAAGTAAAATGGTTCTTTGGAATTTACAGTTTAGGTTCATTCAATTTAATCTAAGGAATCTAAGAATCAGATGTATCTGTTAGTTGGCTGCTCGGCCAGGGGGTATCACAAGAAAACACCAAAAAAATTTAAGTGTTTTTTATTAATAACCCTTAAAAAAAAACAAAAAAAAAAAAAAAAAAAAATTTTTGGTGTTTCTTGTGATACCCCCTGGCCGATCAGCCAACTAACAGATACATCTGATCATTACTAACGGCCAACAATTGCTACAATTTGAATCCAAGAATAATTTTGTAAATTAGGTGTAGATAGAGAGATTATTATATTCTTTTAGGGGATCTGAAAGACCTATTGTGCTCCCACCCCAAAATGTTCTCAGTGCACTGCAGGCCTCTGAGAAGTGTTTAGCTACAGATAACACCATTATCACCGGGCAGTGAGCTGTAGAGGTTTCTAGGAAGAGAAATTCTATAGGCAACAATGTTGGATTCGAACTCAGGGCATCCGCGTGAGTTAAAGTAAAAATACAAAGTTTGTACTCATTCTTGTTAACTTTCAGCATTTTACTCCCACACATACCTCCTCTCAATAACTAACTGCCATTGCATCGCTATTCTGTCCAATGAAGATTAGAATCAGCTATACATAACCTGCTTACCGGCTGATATTGCTTACTTACCTAGAAGGTTGGCGCCCGGATTTCAACATGATAGTTACAGATCTTACTGTTGGACTCATCTTTGTAGAACATTCAGACCAATCCATAACGTCTATACAGACTACCTTCAAAATTCCTGTTATAATTGAGCCAAATAAGGCCAGGGGACATACATACAGTAGCGTGGAAATAGATTATAAATGGAGCAAAAGTTATGACAATAACATGTATACTTCTGCAGTTTAACCTCCTTCTCTTAGTTACAGAGCTCACAACGACTCTTCTATCACCTAGAAGGCTAAGTAGAATGAGAATCTCTCTTGCTTTGAGAAACGAATTGCCTAGAATCGAGATATTTTTGAACTCGATTTTCCAATCAACTGTGGTCCATCTACGAATAATTCATTGTCTGCGGCCATATTCTTCAGTCTTCTTATACTATTAAATTGATTCTATGGTACTAAGAACTCGGCAGACAAAAAAATGTGGCTACATATTGCACGTTTTCTCTGTTGTCTATAAGAACGTTAGTTATGGCGCCATTCCAGTTGGCTGAACCTAGGGGGTCTTCTCTTTAAAGCGTTAATCTAATTGATTCCTAACCTTGTTAGGAATAACCACTATCGTTATGTTTTGTAAAGATTGTAATTGGGTTGCAACCCGTAAAAAATAAATAAATAAATAACCACTTTTCTGTAAATGGAATTAGTAAACAATTTAACTTTATATTTCCAAACATTATAAAATTAGAAACAAAATCTAGTGTGTTACAATCAACGACTTTGACCCATTGCCAATTATAAATTGCAATTTTTAAAAGCATGCCATAAAAATAGTGGTAGGGTTTATACTGGTATAGCTGAGTTCGGCAGAGCCCTCTCAAACAGAACATACATATAAATTTTTCTAGACTGAAACATCCTACACCAACAGAATTAAAATAAAATATTATATACAAAATAAACTGCCAGCAATGCCTAGCCACCTACATAGGACAGATAGTACCATATTTAAAGAGCAAACTGCTTTGGACTGCAGAAAAAAAATAAATCAAACCAGGCCAAAATTTCCAGGCGAAATCAGCGCATTCTTGCTCATATAAAGTACCTGGTTGAATATGTGGATAACATCCGCAATTTTGGATAACATCTGTTATTTTATCCGTCGTAGCATGCATATTTATTTTCTAGCTGACCTGTTTCGGATTTTTATCTAGCGTCAGAGCAAATTCACCAAGTTCGTGTAGAGAGTTCACTTCAACGTAATGTTTCTGTTACTTGTTACTCACACTTGTTGGTTGTATATAATTATGTCATATGTTATATGTCATATGTCATATGTTGTATATAATTATATCATATGTATATAATTATGTTGTATATAATTATGTCATATAATTATGACATAATTATATACAACCAAAAAGTGTGAGTAACAAGTAACAGAAACATTAGGTTGAAGTGAACTCTCTACACGAACTTGGTGAATTTGCTCGGACGATGGATGAAAATCCGAAACCGGTCAGCAAGCAAATAAATATGAATGCTACGACGGATAAAATACCAGAAAGTACCTGGTATTTGAACTTTCTTATTTATAGGAAATTAATTTTTAAAAAAAATCAGCTTTTAATTTAGTGTATGAAACAGAGAAATAGGGAAAAAAACTTAAAAAATTTGATCTTTATGATTGAATATCTCGACCACGATTTGAAATATTGAAGTGAAATTAACGGCATTTTTTTTAATAGTTTTCAATACAATAGTAAAAAGAAGGCGGTCAAAAGGAAAGAAATCGTCATTTTCTACCACCGATTTAAGGTGTAAAGCGGCAATAAAATCAAAAAACACTATTATAAATTAGATCCAATATACTTCAACAAACTTTATGTTCACTTTTTTTATATCTTCCATCGTTTAAGAGTTATGTATTTCAAAAGTGGCCGCTTAAATAGGAGCATCATTTTTTTCTTACTCATATTATAACAAGATATGCATTAATACACATTTGGAATTTTCCAGTTTTTAGATTCTCATTAATTTGTTCAATGTTCATGTTTTAAATATTATTATTATTATTATTTAATGTAATTACTTTTAGCAATTATTTTACTTATTTATTTCCTTCATTTTTTTTTCTATTATCTTCTGTGATATCTAATTCTTTCTTAAGGAAAGCTTCGTATTTTTATTTTTAGACTTTGAAAAAGACAATATATTAGTCGAAACGTTGGCAAAATTACAGTTGTTTAGTTCTCTTCTACTGTACTTGTTAAAAGTATTCATATTACATGTTTAATATTAATGTAATACTTATATAAACATATCAAACAATTACTAAGATGTACTCAAGAAAGCAGTATACCCAAGAAATACATTAATTTTTATATTATATATTAATCATTTTGTTATTCTACAGCAATATTTTGGTGAATGGCCAATCTAAAAGGTTCGAAACGTCAAGATATGTATGACTTTTGAAATATATGGTTTTTTTATGAGGCTAGATAAAGCGAAAACACTTCTAACCTGTACCTACTAAGTAAAAACTAAAAAAAAAAATTTAGCTTATCACTTTAATAATATTGCTCATATTAACCATAAACACAAATTTATGATCTCTAGTGTGTGTATAAATTGTTGGGCAATAATCTGAAAAAAGTTTAAGGTAATTCTTCTTTATAAAATGTTTTATATAGTATAATTCTAAGTAAGTGAAATAAATTCAAGCCCAATGAAATTGAAAAACATGAATTAAAATATAGATAATCATAGTAGTTACAAGAAGAAGCACAAAGGCGCTTTAATACAACAAGCCCAGCGCTTCCAGATTCTAGTACTATACGCTCCCGTTAGAATGCGCAGTCATATGTACAACAGAATTTTACGTGTTGCCTATATTTATTTATCTTTTTAACCTAAAGAAATGGTGACAACGCACATGACTTTTTTATTGCTTTCATATCACCTCAATTAACAAACAATTAAATATTGAAATTTTCTCAACATATATTACAGTTACTTCAACGTTATATGTCGGTAGAAATTAGTACAAAAACCGACAGGATAAATTGGAGAAAATCGTAACATCACACCATCGTCAAAACCTATAAATTTTTCCCGAAAAATGTTTTAAATGAAAATGTTATAGCAACGTATCTTCAGTATGTATGCCAAGTTTAAGAATATCGCTAAAACCGGGTTCATGAAAGTCATGCAAAAAACATACAATAACGTGCACACAGACCAATTTTCAAAAATCCTTTATGTTACTTATTGCTGTAAGAGGCAGTATTGTGAATGTATCAAATTTTCGAAATAGTGTTTTCACCGGAAATACACGTTTTGAGGTAATGTGAGTCCAAAAATGTGGTTTTTACAAAATGGTCTGTGTGTGCGTGTTTGTATGTGAGAACAGCATAGCTCAAACACGTAAAATCGTAGAAAGTTCAAACTTAATATTCCGTTTAGGTATCACCACGAGATCCGACAGTAGGTTATCTGTCAAAATTCCTCAACCGGAAGTACCACTGTACTCTTTTTTTTACTTTTTGGCAATTTTCTCAAAAATGGCTCCATGGATTTCCTTGAAACTAATTTTATCAACTACACATACAAAGAGCTACAACTTTTTTTTAAAACATTTCTCCGGGAAAATTCATTTAAGGGCACTTTTGGGGGAGGGGTAGGGTTAGGTTTTCCTCTAAAGTGCTATTTGTGTTTATTACACAATTCTAATCATCTAAATAATATTAATTAGAATTAAACATGTTGTTGAAATTCCGAGTTTGCAAAAATCGGATCAATGGAAGTGCGTTTTTACTGAGAAGTATTTTTCAGTTTTCTGCTATTTCCTCTAAAACGACTCGAACTATTTTCTTTAAACTTCGAATTTGAGCTACACGTATAAAAAGCTACAACTTTTATTTGTAACATTTCTTCTCGTAAAGTCATTTAAGGGTGCTTCTGGGAGAAGGGTGGGGTTATGTTTTTCTCTAAAGTGCTATCTTAGTTGATTATACAATTCTACCATCCAAATAAAATTAATTAGAAATAAATAGATTGACAAAATTCCGAGTTTCAAGAAATTTAACCAACCGGAGGTGCATTTTTACTAAATGTTTTTTTCAGTTTTTGCGCTTTTCTCCATTAAAACACCGACGAATTTTTTTAAAGTTTGTATACTTAACTATAAAGTTTGTGAATTACAATTTTGGAAACTGTAGTAAGAGAAAGTTGTGTGAATGTTTCACAACAGATTTTTTTTAGTTTTGTGAAAATGCTGACAGCGTCCAAATTATGAAATGTAGCATCCACGTAGCTGCTCTTCTGTTTAGTACTATATCCTTCACGACAAGTACTGTGTTTACTGAAAATAGATCCTATGAACTTGGACACTAGTACGTTCTATAATTACCACGCCATCGTCTACTACTAAATTACGGACTTGTGGTTGAATTTGAACCTTAAAGTAAATTAATGAAGTTTTTGTATGTGTGTGTGATAATCGTAAAAAAAAACTATAAAGCCGGTATATTAAATTGATACTTTCCGTAGACGGATATGGACAGAAACCATCGTTTTAAATCATCTGGTTAAACGTACTCGGAATATAATATTTGAACTTACGGTGATTTTCACATTCCCTCACGGCTAACAGAGGAAGTATTGCGAGCAATAATTTTCGAAGCTTAGTTTTCATTGCAAATACAATTTTGAGGTTTCCTGTTTAAAAAAAAGAATGTCTATGAAAACTATGTCTGGTGGGAAGAAAATATCTCAAAATGAAACTCCTAATTTTTTTTTTTATTAATAATGATACTTAATAACAGTTTTATTTGAAGCATAATGTGAAAGATCATGTTTTGAAGAAGTTTTTCTTCACAGAAACACTCAACCACTCACATACACACAGGCCATTCGCTAGAAACATTGTTTTCCGTACTTTTGACAAAATAGCAATACTTCCTCTTAATAGAGTAATAAGGTAGTGGACAAGTAGGCCTATCTATCGACGTTGACTGGAACTAAAAATTAAAACAACGTGTTATGTTTAAGCATTGAGATCGATGTTGTTAATAATATGTAGTTAAAAATTTTTGTATTTTCATTTTTTACATTAACATTAAAAAGCGTTTTTGATTGTTTATTCTATTCCTTTTCTTTTATAAGAATCAGGTTATATTTAATAACCCATACTAAGGACAACTAAAAAAAATCAAGCAAAAGTCTGGACTAAAAAACTTACAAACTGACAAGTTTGCCGAAGTCCTTGGGTCCTAAAAAGTAGTTCTTAGAAATTGAACTTTATGTATGGGCGGCCAGGATGACTCAAAAATGGAAAAATTGCAGAAAGGGCACAATTGCTATTTAATTTGGTATACTCAAGGAAACCCGCACAATAAGGATCAAAATCGGTCAACCACTTTGCTGGGTAGATTTGTCGTGTGAGTGTTTCACACCAGGTTTTTTTTTCTCAAACCTAACAGGTCACAAAATATATATTTCCAGTGAAAACTCAATTTCGCAAGATTTCACAATATCGCCATATATTCTCTTATAGCAGTAAGAGAAAGTGAAAATGTTTTCGATACGTGGATGGATTTGCAATGCTGGATAATGTTCCAGATAAAACTGGTTTTATGCTGTCCAACAATTCTACCCGATTGTGTCGTGTAGCTAGAAGAAACTCATTTATAATCAGACACTTCATCAGACACTTTAATTATATTTCTAATTGTTCCTGGTTCCTTCTTTTACATTACCTCATATGTTTGCGAAAATAATTATCCAAACAAAATTGTTCTGATATAAGGACTGAAAATATATTTATGTAACTTGGATTGACCGCTTGACATATGTGATAATACCAGTCATTACTAATATATAGAAATATATATTTCAAAGGACATTTTAATAGAATTAGAAGAAGACGAAGAAGAGAAAGTCTTTATTTCAAAATCACACAATACATTCTTTTGTGATATTAAAAATACAAAAATAATGATAATGATGAACTAAAATAATTTGTAAATAACTAATGTAATAAAGACACAACATGGTCAATGACCGTCCGTGGAGTCTGTTTTGTAAGTAATTATCAATTACAAATTAATGTTTTTAATTTGTTGTATAATTAATGAGATATAGAAAGTTTTTGTTCTTAATCAAAATTATTAAACTGATTTTAAAATTTAAATAGATTTTTATTTAAAATTATTTTATTTGATTTTTACCCCTGACTCTACTATTTTTATTAATTATATTTACAAATGACGATTAATTGTACATTTTTCCTCTCTCTCTCTTTTTCCTTTTAAACAAAAAGTAAAAATAAATAACATAAATAAATTTGTCTTTATTTACTGAGAAAGGATTCAGGTAGTTAATATTTTCAACTAGAGAGCTATACTCGACGAGCGTACGCCGCTTTACCATATCCTTCTAGCGCCACCCAATCTTTACCGTTCAGGTATTCTATTAACATTTTTCTACAGAACGACGAGGATACAAACCAAACCCGGCGAATTTCGCGCAGACCACCAGAAAATGGTACAGATCCTCATTCTCTTCTTGATCGCACAGTGTACACTCTAGGTCGCTCGACTTAAATAATTTATATTATAACGGCAAGAGAAATCACCTCTAATTTTAAATAACCACCTGATCGTATGGAGTGGTTGGTCGTCTCTTATATCCATTTTATCTAACCTATTATACTGTTATGTTTTATAAAATGGATGAATGCTGCTATCTATAACTTTAAACTGTATCAAATTCGCATTGTAAACAATGAATAAGGGTACTAAACATATTTTTCCACAAATCTATATTATTACTTACATTTAAATTTAGAACTGTATCAATATTAAATTTTGTAATATAGCTTTTAATTTCTGAAAACCAACAGATATTTTTCCCAATTATTTCCAGTGCCAAAATTTTGGGATATCTATTGTCAGGCAGTTCAAGAATTCTTAATAAATAATTGTAATGAAGCTTTAATGTATACAAAAAAATTGAAGACAGTTTAGTTTCAAAATGCATGAACGCTGAAGGCGTACGTTTGGGGCTTCTGAGTAATTTTTTTACGAAAAAGTATAAAAGTTTCACCCCTGGTTCATCATACTTATTCCAACCTAGACCTGTGCCGCATAACAGATCATGGATCTGCAAACAGTATTAAAAATGCGGAGTTTTGTAGAGTAAGTTATGCGTTTGTTTTCAATGAATTGCGACCACACTGTATTTAGCGTCATTTTAGCTTTAGAGAGTTTGTTTTTTAGGTTTAGTCATAGATAAAGTAGGAGTGAGTATTAATCCCAAATATTTGTATTCATTAACGACTTGGATTCTTTGCGCTCCTAAAAACCATTTTTCATTCTTAGCTGATCTACCGCCGTTTCTAAAAACCATAACCTTAGACTTGTCTAGATTGATCTTCAAGCTCCACAACTGGCAGTAACGGTCTGAAGGAATTGATCATAAGTTAGAGAGATAACGGATCTGAGGCTAGAAGGACGATATCGTCGGCATATGCCAACAATTCTATTTTACAGGATTTATTTCTATCACACCTCCCCCCCCCAGATAACTCTCCAAATCGTTAATAAATAACGAAAACAACAGATACTTAACAGGCACCCCTGTTTCACCCCTTCCTCAGTTGAAAACGATGGAGAAAGACCACCTCTACACATCACAGCGGCTACTGTGTTAGTAAGTTTTTTATATTTGTAACTATTTTAGTGGTGAGCCCTAAAGAATATAATTTATAGATTAATCTATGCCTGTCGATATTGTCAAAAGCTGATGAGAAGTCAACAAAAAATGCATAAAGTTTTTGTTTTTTGTATTTAATTTTAGTTTAATTAGGTTAGTCAGAGTGAATATGTTGTCTATTGTTGAATAGTTTGCTCTAAAGCCAGCCTGAAGTTCGTGTAGTTTATTGTTATTGTCTGCCCAGTTCATCAGTCTGTTCAAGAGAAGTCCTGAGTATAACTTACTAATAGTGTTAATAAAAGTTATGCCCCTATCACTGGTTGCCTGATTTTTGTTGCCTTTTTAATACAATGGAAATATTATTGACTCCTTAAAACAGACCGGTAGATTAGAAGGTACGAATAATTTATTAAATAATAATTCATTAGGAAATCTTCACATTTTAATATTAATCATAATTTACCCAAACATTCAAATTATAACCAGAACTATCTAAAGCTACTAGAATAGTTCAATTAGTTAAATATTAAATTTACTGGTAAATATGTAAACTTCTGCTCTTAAAATACAGAAGAATTGAAGAAGATTTTTACATTTTATTCGCAAGGATTGATCCTACCTATTTTTAAAAGAAATTCGCAGATACAAATTTCATATATAAAAAATTTAGACAAAAAGTCACACTTCAGGTAATTCGATTTTCTTCGAAATCGGAAATCTGGCAACATTAAATCCCTACTAATATCGTATAAATGTTAGAATCGCATAATAAAAATGACCTTTTTTTTTTAACTAAACAAGTTTCTTGGACTTTGAAATCCATCCACAAAATTCTGATGTTTATAAACATGATGCATTAATTCACATTAATGTTTAGACTAAGATGGAAAACCATTCGCGGATACAAATACTATTACACCTCCCCACAGATAACTCTCTGCCCAGGTCTTAGGTCTTATTAACCTGACATATAAAAAAGGAATCCCTAGCGCTTGGAGGATGATTGTGTCTTACGATATATTAGTAATTTTACTTGACTACTGAAACAAAGCCGTGTACACAGCTGCTGAAGCTTTTTGATGTGAATTGTACACGTTGTGTAATTCTCTTAACGTCTGGAACAGAAGTTGTGTCCAATCTCTTTCCACCTTCGATAGAGTAAGATCACTATTTTGTTGATTTCTTATTCGTTCCATATCTCTCCTGAATTTGGTTTCTTTTACTGGAAATCCTTTAAGCTTGCTGAATATTAAACCCGGTTCTAACCCGACATTTTCCATGTATACTGTTCCAACTAAGTCTAATACCCTTCTCCATCGGCCAAGTAACACATCAGCGCTAACCCAACCGCTGTAAACTGACAGGATTATCAGCACATTTGGTTGCGGAGAGGGAGGTGCCTGGTTTGGTATAGTTGCATCTAACCCATTTCCATTGGGCCGCTAGTGCCACTTTCTCGTTCAGTCTCCATTACTCCGCCTTTCTCTTCTCGTTCTGGTTCAGAGCGATGTGCATTTTCAGATCTTAATGAAAGTCCCAAACGTTAGGTAAAGTACCAAGCTGAGTGGTTGTAGAACTGAGTCCTTGATGCTCGCTGATGTTCTCTGGCTGTTTAGGTACACCAAACTGATCTCTAGTTGCATTCGGATGAGGCTGATCAGCTAATGGTAATGCTCGTGCCATTGGCATCTCTAATGGATCTGATGGACTGTGGCTGAGCCATAATCTTGAATCTGATCTCCGGAGAAATGGATGCCGCCTACCCTTTCCTGCTGTTCCTAGTGGTTCTACTTCTTTCCCAGGTTCTGTCTCCATAGCGACTGGTGTTGGTGGCATATCGACTTCGGCTTCATCGTTCTCCTTTTCAACTGGCTGCGTCCATGTTTGAGGTAGTAGAGCTCCCTCAAATGCAGGGTTCTGATCAGTACCAGCCCTCAACAGGTAGATCAGAGCATCAAACACGTATGCTATATGCCTGAGAGAAGATACATCCAGTACTAGTAATGAATCAGCATGTTCGGAATTGTGACATGTCATCAATGACAAACAGTACATCAGCAACTCCCTTCGGGCAGACTGGCCTTCATTGCCACCATCACAATCCCTAGATGGTCTGGAAGACTCAGAATTAGTGGTAAAACCAACAATCCTAGTTGAAGGAGCCGACGAAATACCTCCAGGGTGATGGCGAAGACTGTGTAGTAGATCTTGATGTACTTCCAGAAGTAGTACCACCATTCGAAAGACCACAGATTCCGCTATTACTAGCGCTAACCCCGTTACGACTGTCCGAGCTTGAGGAACCTGAACCATGGTAGAGAGGATGATGAAGATGTGCAGAATCTGACGCTGTCGTAAGAGAAGCTCCAAAGCGTAATTGAGATTCGGTTGAATCTGTTACTGTCAAGAGCCAATCCCACAGTGTTTTTTAACGGTCTTTCTACATAGGTGTCTGTATAAATGGCACGGGTTGTTGCTGTGGTGCACTAACATTATGTAAACTGCCTAAAGGATCTGCAATTTGTCGAAGTACAATAGCAAAACTTCTAGCCAAACAAGCAGCTGTTGTAGGCATGGTGACCCCATCCTGGTTACTATTGAATGCCGAAGATTTGTTAGTTGAACGCCTCAATGAGGACGGATCAATGAATACCAATGAATTGCCAGAGGCTACTCGGAAACCACCTGATAATTTTGAACCGGTGTCTCCACTTCTAACAGCCCACTGCATTGACTGAGGAGCAAGATTACTCCTTTGGTCCTGACCACTTTCCCATTACCACTTTGTCCCGAAAGTCTTTCTAACTGTTCATCTCCAAGCACCATTTCTTTGTGATCCAATCCTTCGATTTCTCCATCATTCTCTTCAGGCTGACTTGAATCACCACTTTCATCTTCTCCGAGTATAGTAGTAAGAAACGTGTTAGATGAAACATGCTGTACAGTTTCTTGGTTAGTCTGATCGCTGTCGCTTTCAGTTTCCACCAATAAATTTTCACTTTCACTTTCCGCACCTTCACATTTGACTTCTCTCTCGGGTCCTTCTCTTTCACCCTCAGTCTCACTGCCTTTCCCATCATTCACTGATGCCACTAAACTTTCTACCATTTCTTCTTGGACCTTGTCTATACCATTCTTCATTCCTTCTTGGAGCTTATTTATCTCCCTTTTCATTTCCTCTCGGCTTTTCTTTAATTCATTTATAATTTCGTCCTGGCCCCTCTTTATTTCGTTCATTTCCCCTCTTTATTTCGTTCATTTCATCCTGGCCTCTCTCGGTCTTGTCTTTCATTTATATTCCGCGTTTGACTTCTGGTACTTATGGGCATATACAAACTGATACTAAACTGTTACCTGTTTAGAGATTTTATCCCTCTTCTGACACCAATTTTAACGTTTTTCCCTCTAAACTAGCTACTGCAATTAGTTTTAAGTGGGTTCGTTTAAATAAAATACTCCAAACTTCAATAAGAAAAAACACCAATTTTTTGTTTTATACAATAAATTATAAATACAACACTTAATAATAATTAATTCAGAGTTTAAACCACAAAAGTTCACTTTGTTCACTTTGTATACACTTTTCACAAACGTACACTTCGTTTATAACAAGAAACTCTCTAAACTCTTTGTGGTCCCAGTATTTATACTCGTGGAGAAGGGTCTAGAAGGTTATCGATTGTTCTAAAAAGGGTTAGAGCGCGCCACTAGCGCTTTCTAGCGGCCACTAGGAGAACTTGAGGTACCTGCTCTCTCTCCTAGATGGCACTGTGGCTGCATTACAATATATTATATAATATTTAATAATGATACAATCAAAATGTCCTCACAATTAAGTATTTACAATTACTCAATTGATTGATTACTGTTGTTACCTAATGATAATATCTAGGTTTTTCTAATTATACTCTCTAAAATTATCCCATTGTAATGTCTAGAGTTAGTTCATTATACTGATCAAGCAATTCTTGATAAGAATGCCTAAGCGTAATTAATTACATTGTCAAGAAATAAATTTAGAAACGTAATTTTATGTTCCGCAAATAACTACTTTTATTATCTCAGATATTTAATTTACTATCTAGGTATTTCTACATATAGTGTCTGCAATCGCCACATCATGGTGTGTAAAGCTACCTAGTGATACAGTCTAGTAGTACCAAACTACATTGAATAAATAGTATCTGGTATTTTATGCGTCGTAGCATGCATATTCATAGTTTTCCTGACCGGCTTTGAATTATCATCCATCGTCAGAGTAAACTCACAAAGTTCGTGTAAAGAGTTCACTTCAACTTAATGTTTCTGTCACACTCACACTTGTTGGTTGTATATATGTGGGAAGGTTATCATTATATATATTATTATAAGGATAACCTTATACCCTCCCCACACATATACAACCAACAAGTGTGAGTGTAACAGAAACATTAAGTTCAAGTGAACTCTTTCCACGAACTTGGTGAATTTACGCTGACGATAGATGAAAATCCGAAACCGGTCAGGAAAACTATGAATATGCATGCTATGACGGATAAAATACCAGATGTTATCCAGCAATGCGGACCCATCCACATATTCAAGAATAAATAGTTATTTCTAGATACATGTAATCATTCAGTCTAGAAGTACTAAATTGTCCTTCCTATAATTACCTAATTATATTTCTAGAAGTACCAAATTGTCTTATCTAGAATCACCTAATTCTACTTGTAGAAGTATCTAATTATACCATTTAAAAGTTTTGATTTTAGTGTTTCATATACATAATTATTCTTTCTGTAAGTACGTCAGAGTTCCTGCTGATAGTGTCAATTGCCAAATTTTACTGCCCAGAAATACCTAATTGTACTTATCAGAACTTCCAACTTGTACATCCTAGGAATACCTAAATTTAGTGTCTGTAGTCTCACTGATGGAAAGGTCTATAATTCAGAATTAATGATTCCAGTTCTTGCTTTCATTATTATCCTAGCATCATCAAAAGATCAATTTGTGAAAAAATAAATGAATATTATACTTTAATTTGGGATAAATTTTGTGTTACTTTGCTTGCCTTGCTTTTAATTCACACTTTAACTTTTCGTCAGTTTCTATTTTGATTAATAGATTATTTAAGTTTATCTTCTATACTGTTCTACCATTATCACAAAATTCATCCAATGATATTTAATAATGAGCACACAGATGCTTCCCTTCTTTAAACCTGCCAATGTTTTATTCAATAATATTAATAGCAATCACTTTAGGAAATCTAGAGTCCGGTAATATGTGTAATTTTATTATGACATAAAACATGAAAACTTAAATATACTATTGAAACCTGATTCCAAATTGAAGAGGTAATTTGAGGTATTAACAGAAAGCTGAAATAATTTTTTTCATATAAAACCTCTGCAGCCTTTCGACTTACTCAAATTTTCTGCAACCTCTTACTTAAGCCGCATAGCAAACAATGGTTCTCGAAGTAACATAAAACAATTTATATTTTGATTCATCGTAATATTAGGATTGGCTATTAATTTAGATCAAGTTTATTATTATATTATTATTTGTCTGTGTGGGGGGGGGAGACCAAACCCTACGCTATCCAAAGCCCCACTGGGTCCATATAGCTACCCCAAGAAAAACAACTAACCGGGTCTAGAACAAATAGCAGACCCGGTCTAATCCATCTAAGATTCACCGCAGTCCGAACAAATCGGACAAAAACCTTAAAAGAAAATAGCCCAAGCTCTCCCTCCCACAGACATCCTGCTCCGACCAAAGGTCCTGAACCTAATGTCCTCACAACCCAAACAATCTGTCATGGATGGATGAATGTTCACTCCTCTGTCTCACAGACTCTACAAAATGGATCCAGCACGAGCCCCATTACGTAGAGGAATCTCCTTAAGCCACAATGGCCAGTAAGGGATCCAACCAGATGCCTGAGAGAGGTCGTGAAAGACACAGTAACATCTCACTAATTGCTCTGCCCGGTCCTCCAATGAATCTTAGACTGCCAACAACCCACTGTTCTCATCCATAGGGATGAATGCTGTGAAGCTATCCATAGTGTGACCATACAAACCTATGATTACATCAGGTATCAATGCAATTTTTGGGATCAACCAACGCTCTAAGATCCAAGAAATAGTACATTCTCAACGGCAAGACCTGCCTTCGCCGGCATTACACAACGCAATCATCTCACGAGAAGAGTTCTATAACTGTTTTGATCAACTTTTACATAACTACACTATCTTTTGGTATTTAATTATACTATCTGGGAATTTCTAAGATTAATTCTACAATCACCAAAATATAATCCCTGGTGATAATTATCATTACCTAGGAATTCCTAATTATATCACTACCATTACCCAATTTTAATTTATGGAAGTACCTGTTTACACTATTTCGGAATTGCTAATTTCAGTGTCTACAATTATCCAAATATAATGTATGCCCGAACCTAATTATATTGTCTAGGAATTCCCTAGTTGTAATGACTACGAATACCAAATAAAAATATCTGGCGAATGTACCTTATTATACTACCTAGGAATTCTTAACTATAGTGTCAACAATTACACAATTATAACGCCTGGTACCTAAATCAAGAATATCCTAATTTTATAGTCTGCAATTACCTAATTGTAGTGTTTTCAAATACCTAATTATTTATGTAGGAATTCCGAATTATAGTGCCTGCAATTACCCATTTATAATGTGTACAGAAATCTTAATTTATACTATCTGGGAATTCCTACTTATAGTATCTACAATTACCAAATAATAATTTCTGGTGTCACCTAATTGTACTATTAAGAAATTCCTAATTATATTTCTACAGTTAACGAATTAAAAACCTAGGAATTCGAAATGATGCTGTCTACAATTACCCGCTTTATTATCAATGATTTCCTAATCATAGTTTCTGATATTACCCAATTATTTTGTCTTTTGTTACCATATTATTATTTTTTGTGGCATAGGCCTTTCACCTTACAGCCAGCGCTAAGTTATACTATATAGGAATTCCAATATATTTTTTTCCAAATTTTAATATATGTATTTACCTGATTGTACTATCTAGGAATTCTTAAATATAGTTTCTACAATTACTCAATTATAATACCCGGTAATATCTAATTATAGTAACAAGGAATTCCTAATTATAGTTCTAAAGGTACCTAATGATATTATCTAAAAGTACATAGTTAAATTGTGCAGAAACATGTAATTTGATGTCTACAACACGTATAATAAGTCTACAATTACTTACTTTATACTTACTTTTTTACGATATACTTACTTTTTTTCAAATAACGTGTTGTACCTTCCGTCTTATGTAATTTATAATCAATGTGTTAATGAGTCAATATAATTTACTGTGACATTTTTCCGGATCTATTACTTTGTATAGTACTTACTTTTTTTTTTAATTACTTTATATCTATATTAACTAGTGCTTTTGTTTTTTTTTTTTTTTTTTTTTTTTTTATTATATCACTTTAGTTTGGTAATATATTAACAGATAGTACAAAGTGTAGTTGTAAATTTCTGGGGATATGGAACGTTGAGATACTTTTGAATTAACAGCTGCTCTAATCTCAATATCAAGCCCTGATTTCAACCCTGCCGTTGCTCTAATAATGCCTCTGAGCAACACTTCAGTGTAATTAGTACAACTAACTTAAAATTTTTTTTTTTTTCTAAAATGTAGTCTTTATATATAGAATTGTAATTTTTGTCTGCTTTTTGTTATTATATAATTCATTATATATTTCAATATTCCAAACATAGTTTTAAAACCATTCGCTACAACAATTATTTCAAAAATTACAGAATTAACAAACCATCCAACAAACAGGAGATTGGATTAGAGAAACAAAAATGTTTTAAATCATTTACGTAACAAATTGTAACTGCATTTAAATTGGCGAATATAACTGGCAAAAAACTTTGAATGTATTCTTCCTTAATATTATAAAATTGGGAATTAGCTGATTCTGACAATATAAACCAACCTCCTTAACTGTTATGTTTCTCTGTTACACTGGTACAATATTTGTTGCTCACTTACCACGTAAGTTGTATGAAAACTCTGGAGGTATAAAAAAAACCTGTAGGAATTTCACTAACACTAATGAGAAATAACGTAAAAAATAAACCAACCAATCGCAAATATACATTAAAATATTCTGGAAATATTGCATTTTGATTGGTTGAAGAAGGAATTAATATCATTATTCTAAAATGGAATGACTGAGCTCCTATGGTATTATGTTACCCTAATACTAACTGGTATTTCATGGAATTCTGGTTTATCATTTAAACTAACTGAATATAAGATATATTAGAGAGAGATATTTTTGGCGTTTAATAATGAAAAATATGAATAATTTCTACGCTAATTTTTATAAATTTAATTTTTTTTTATTAAGCCTGGAACTTAATTTTTGAATTTTTACTTTCTCTCTCTGACACCTCCTAGGAAGTATTGCGACAGTGCCCGATTTTCGAAATGGAGTGTTCATCGGAAATACACATTTTGGGATCATTAAATAAAAAAAAATCTTTTTAAGAAATGGTATGTATGCGTTTGTGAGTGTGGAAGAGAATATCTGAAAAACGAAAAGTCGCAGGAAGCTCAAACATTCCGTTTTTATTCTACCAGCGCATCAGATATATGAAAGTTTTGGGCAAAATCCATCAACCGGAAATGCAACTTTACTGAATGCTTTTTTATTGTCAGTTTTTCGTAATTTTCTCAAAAATAGCTCCAGTGATTTTCTTTAAACTCGTATACCTTGTACACACATAAATACTTATCACTTATATTTGCAAATTTTCCAGGGAAAATTGATTATTTGGAGGGTGTGGGGGAAGGAATCCTTTCTCTGGTAAATTGGATCATTTGTACTTTGTTCTCATGTATTTATTGAAGAGGAATTACTGAAACACATTGGAACTCCCATAACTAAACACTACTTCAAATAAAACATTTCATTCATTTCGAATGTTAGATATGGAATACTTATAGTGAGAGTTCCTATGAACAAAAACAAATCCAGGGCGACCTGAAAGATGTATAGTGGCTCCTCTAGGCATCAGTGTTTGTACACAGAATATAGTCGTCTGTAAATTGTACAATTTGTAATTGTTAGTGAATGTGTGTGGTTATGAGCTAGAATTTGCCAATGACTACACTGAATTTTGGAATGACAGTGTGAGTGTTGTTGGTGTTAGGCTGGGATACCCGCAGGGACGCCAAGATCCCTGAAGAAGTGGCTAGTCCACTTGCCCCACTAAGGAATAATTGACTTCGAACGAAATCTTTCTGAAGAATAAATGTTTCAAATTCTTTACACTTACCTATTCTCACTAGTAGTTATCTATCCATCTATAACTTTCTCGCGACTAATGTAATTCTTACGGCAATCTACAGAATTTCAAAATTACGTAACTAAGAGGGACGATGGGGATTTAAAGTATATGGGGGGGGGGATTTTATTATTGTACAATAGACAAATAAAGTTATTCAAACTAAGGAGTAAATTCTATCTTTGCAAATTAATAGAATGCGTACCTTTACCACTTACTTGTTTGACAGTTCTAGATTCTGTCTCTCCTTGACATTGATCTTAGTGACGCCCATGTAAATTTCCCATTATTTTCGGAGTCAGGAAGCCTCAAATCTTGCAATCAAATGTCTATTATAGTAATAATTTATTCTATTCTAGAACTCGGGACCTCTTGAAATTTGAATTGGTGTGATGTGTGTTGTTGGTTTGTGCGGTTCGAGCGGGTTTGAAGGGCTTGTGTGTGTATGTGTATGTTTAAAGAGAAAAGTCACAAGAAATAAGTAAGTAGTCACCACTGCTAATGATGAGTATATTCTCTTAAAATAACAATTGCAAGTTCATTGCATTGAATGTAAAAAGCTTATGAATAAACAAAATTAATTATTTGGCTAGATTGATTGAAAGTCGAATGTTAAACACTTACAACTGATATTCTGTCTCTATGACCGTATGGCGCAACAGCCCATGAAGGGCCAAGGCTTGCTATCTCTATGAACTGTCTATATGAATACTGGTTAAATGTCGAATTTAGACTGGTTAAATGCTGCAAGACAACTCATGAAAGAATGCTTCTCTTGCTAGATAAACCAGCCCTATTAGAAGGGAGCTAAAAGATAATAGTGCTGAGTTCTCCGACCTCTCTTCTATTGGTTGTCTTGTACCTGGATTTTTACCCTTTTGCCAGCTAACTTGCATTTTTCTTTCAAATAATAAATTTATTCAAATATAAAATAATATTTCAAAAATTATTTCAATTTTTCCCATTTGTTTCTTCCACTACATCCCAAAGGAAAGTACATGCATAGGGCTCATGCAATAGTGCTCCCCGAAATACACTTTTAAATCAGCCATATCGCATTAATGAACAAAATGCCAGAGCCCTTCAGATGAAATAACAGGGACAGCAAAAAGACAAACAGGTAAGGAGTTAAGATTAACGTCTCCAATCCACGGTCGAATAAGCAAAAATCCACAGCCCGCAGGGAAGAACGTGATGGGTGAAAAACTGATAGGTTTTTTTTCTTTTTCTTGGGAAATGATTGTGTTGTTCCCAGGTGAAGAAAAGAATTCCCCAGTAGTCATTCTGAGACCATCAGAAGAAACTAGCTTGGGACTTAGGAAAGAATCAGATAAGATGTCTAGTCTATAACCACGAGGAGTCAGGATAAACTTGATGTTGAGAGATATTTTCAATTCGAAATTCTGTGCCAAACTTAAACAAACAAATAGTCATCTAAACTTCCACTTAGAGTACTTGCTGAGAGTCCATTTTGTAGTAATGTTTTGTAAAAAGGCAGATCCATTTCATCAGATCTTCTTTGCTCATATTCCTCTTGCTCCCAAAAAGAGGTTTAGATTGGGGAGACATTTTGACATTTTTCAATGGCCTCATAAGCAATTCAGGTCAGTGGTACTTACCACTGAGTGTCACTTGAATTGTATATTACAGCGCCATCTTCTTTTTCTCACCAATATATATAGAAATAAAATGGGATAAGAAAGAAGGAAAAGAAGATAAGGAACCTTCAAACGAAGATCAAAATGTATCGTATCTCTCACTTGAATAAATTACAGCAGTCATTAAAATAAATAGTTAACCAATGAACAATGTTCAACAAATTAACTTGCTAATTTTTATTTGTTTACAATTAGAACAAAATGGATGCCATTTGTTAAGTTTACTATTTTATTTTTAACATTTATTGAAATGTTAGAGATGTGAATATGTTCATTAAGGTGAAAACTAACATAAGCTACATATATATATATATAAAATGATATGAATTTTAGACATACTAGTAAAATGTTTCATTGTCATACCGATGGGATACTATTTACATGTAACATCGTTGGAGAATTTATCTCAAAACGAAATATTATACCTTGTATTTTGATATTTTCGATTGACTGACAAACTGACAGAATTGTGCAATTTTATAGACATTTGTGGTATTGAATGAAGACATTGGTGTATTATATGACAGTATGTCCAAAATAATCTATAAAATATATATGTGTGTGCACATTTAACTGTTAGGTAAGTACATTTGCATAACAGTAGTTGATTAAAATATTGCCAAAATTAACTTTCGTGTTTATTTATTGTATTATATTTGAAGACAAGATTTTTATTTTTTGCTCACAATTTATTTGTTTATTTTTTTTTATATATATATCTTATGGAAATGGTGAAATAAAAATATGATTTATTGGTTATAAATTATTTGGCCTTCGATTTCCAGATTATTAATATCTAACACTATATTAGTTTATTAGCCACCCGCATACCAGACCGAATTACAGAGCAGGGAATGATTTAAAAGTTCATGCAGAGCCACTTTACTATCTGGGTGAGATAAAGGTCAAGAGAATTGAAATTGTAAAAGATTTGGGAATCCTGCTGGACTCAGGTCTCACATTGAGTTCCCACATAGACTATGTATGCAGGGAAGCATCCACATTTTAAGCCTTTCTGGAGGCACTGCAGGGAAATTGATGTTGTAAAGGCTCTATTGGTTTTGTACAACGCCCTAGACCGTTTAAAACTCGAATATGCGTCTATTCTGTGGTCTCCATATATTGCTGAGGGCATCAAGAGAATCAAAAGGCTTCAAAATAAGTTTGTCTACTTCCTGAGGAGAAATGGAAGGCTCTCAGAAGAAATCTTATTGGAATCATTGGAAAAGAGACGCTGACGGAAAGACCTCCTATTTATATTCAAACTGTTTAATGGAGATATAGACGGCTCCGAATTATTAGTAAGCCTTCCTTTTTATGTGCCTCTCGCTAAATTGAGACGGACTCCAACATTTGCACAACCAGACTCAGCATCTAAACATTCAACCAACAGAGATCTAATCACTCGTTGCTGCAGAAGCTGGAATAACTTAATTCCTCAGAGACATTTTCCGTGATAGCCTGCTTCATTTTGTGATGTTCATGTTCATGTGATGCTCAAAATATCCATTTTGTGATGAAAATTTCACAAAATGAAGCAGGCTATCGCGGAAAATGTCTCTGATGCTTTCCAGCTCTGCGGAACCAAACACTACAATAACTTAATTACCTCTGAAAAGGTTTTTTTTTTTTTTTTTTTTTTTTTTTTTTTTTTTTTTTTTTTTTTTGAAATTTACAACGGCAGCATAGTGCCATAAGCAAATATGAAAATTCTGTGTAAAAAAAAATATATACAATGAAAAGAAGAATAAAATAAAATAAAAAATTACAGAGTTGAGAAACTACCCAGTGGTAGCACTCCAATCAACTAAGTCACTCACTGTCACTAGCACTGACACTAGAGAGGATGTCGCGAGGCCACTGGCGTTTAAGCCGTCTAGGAGGGTTGTCGGGTAGAGTGCGGGATGAGAGGCGTCGGACTAGAGGATTGGGGTGTGAGGATAGGGTACTATGGAATTTCTTGTACCTGACTTTAGTTACTTGTGGTAGGAAAGGAATTTTTAGATCACTGTGGATGGTTTGATTGGAAACATAATAAGGAGCGTTAACTATTGTTCGAAGGAACCTCTGAAAAGGATTTAATTTATATTAATTAAAGCTATATTAAAAATCTTTGCAGCTCCTAGTGGTTGTGTGCAGTTTATTAGTATTTATGTATAATTTTTTTTTGTCTTATGTGTATATACTGTTATTTTTACCTTGTACTTGACTGCAGTTTTTATGGTCTAAGTGACTGTTATTGCTGTACAGAATAAATAAATAAAAGAGAGGTGCCACACAAATGATGCGAAATGCTCAGATGAAAAGAATATGGTTAGTCTATTGGCAAAATGCAATGAAAAAAAAAATGATTATTTATTTGCAGCTTGCTAAAACTAAGGGCTGCTCAACTGGGGGAAATGAAATTTTATGGATGCGCTTTATGGGTAAATTGTTGCTCTGTGAATAGGATTTAAATGGACCTGGGGACTGTGTGTAGTATTAACGTGGTGAGGTCTGAGTAAAGATAACTCAAATAAGATATAATAATAATAATATTAAATATAAAATGATATTAATTATATTTATAGTATGTGGGTTCGTGAAATATAATTTGTGTGTATGTGTGTACAAATATATCAAAAACAAAATGACGAAGTAAGCTCAACTTGATATTTAGTGAAGTTTTTCAATTATTGTTGAAAAAGACTCTAAACGATTTTCTTTAAACATCCTATAATATCTTCATACATAAATACCTATCACTTTTATTTGAAATATTTTTCTGCGACGGAAAATTGATTTTTTAGGTGATTCTGGGAGAACATTAATAAACATTTCTCCAAAGTACCACTTCAGTACAATGTATAATTCTACCTCTTATATAACATTAATATATATTAGAAGCATTGACAGAATTACAAATTTGAAAAATATCGATTGATCTAAAGTGCAACATTACAGAACAGGTTTTTGTATTTTTTGGAATTGCCTCGAATATGATTATAATAACGATTTCCTTTAAACTTAGAATGCTATGTGCATAGATAGAAACCTATAACTTTTATTTGAAACATCCCCCTCCCCAAATTGATTACCAATTTCGACCATTATTTATTAATAATCTATTATTTTTATTTTATATTTTTTTCTAAAATAATGAAATGGTCCAGGTTTTTGGATATATAATTGTTTTTTAAATACACGAACAATATATAATAAACTTTAGCCAACTATAGCCTCAAAAATGAATAAAACATAAAAAAAAATCCTGGTGTGAAACACACACAACTTTCTCTTACTCCAGTTCTAAAAATTTGACAAATTTTTTAGTTAGTGTACCACATTTAATGACATTCGCGGAAACTGAAAATACTGTTCAATATAAGCGCACTTCCGGTTTACTAATTTTCTTGAAACTCGGAATTTTGGGCATCTATTTATTTCTATTTAATTGTGTCTGTATGACAAAATTCTATAATCAACTATGATAGCACTTTAGAGAAAAACATAAACCCACCCTTCCCTTAAAAGTGCCCTTAAATGAATTTTCCCAGAGAAATATTTCAAATAAAAGTTGTAAATGATTCTATGTGTAGTTTATATACGAAGTTTCAAGAAAAACGTCGAAGCTATTTTTGAGAAAATCGTGAATAAGTGAAAAAAATCATTTGGTAAAGTAAACGCACATTTAGTCAACCGATTTTTTTTTCTAGATCGGAATTTCAACAACATATTCAATTCTAATTAACATTATTTAGATGACAGAATTGTCTAATAAACTAAAATAGCACTTTAGAGGTAGCCGTAACCCCACCTCACTTCCAAAATTACCCTTAAATGAATTTTTCCGGAGAAATATTTTTCAAATAAAAGTTGTAGCTCTTTGTATATGTAGTTGATGTATGAAGTTTCAAGAAAAACGCGAAGCATTTTTTTTTAGATAATTGCAAAAAAGTAAAATAATCAACTAGTAAAGTGGTACTTACGGTTGAGGAATTTTGACAGATAACTTACTGTCAGATCCCATGGTGATACCTAAACGGAATATCAAGTTTCAACTTTCAACAGTTTTTCGATTTTGAGCTATGCTGTTCACATACGTACATACACACCTACACACACGCAGACGATTTGCTAAAAACCACTTTTTTGAACTCAGAGGACCTCAAAATGGATATTTCCGGTGAAAACTCGATATAGAAAATTGGACATGATTGCAATATTTCCTCTTACTAGGAGGAGTAAGAGAAAGTAAAAAACTATTATATCTCCATAACTTTGACGTTTTCATTATTTTAAATAATAAAAAATAAAAATAATAGTGTTACGGCCAATAGATAGATTGGTTACTCCTCTATTACTATTGCGCCGTCATTGATATATAAACAAAAAGGTACACCAGTTATTGGAAAGTGGACTGTATTTCATACAAAAAATAAAGGGAAGATAAACAAACTTACAAATGATATAAAAATAGATGAATAATATATTTGCATTTATTTGCGATTTATTATATTTCTCTCTCGCCTGGACTTTTCGATAAAGATGTTGCTGGAGCTGTGCCGGTTTCGCCTACGCTCACATACCTCCGCTCCGGTACGGAGAATGATAGAACAATGTGGCTCTTCTTGAGGTTAATGAAGATGATGCTGCTACAAAAGGTTGAAGAGGATGGTGGTCCGCAATTTCCACAATGGTTATAGGTACTGGTACTCCAAGGGTACAAAAATAACGTTAAGGTAGAATTTAAGGTGTGGCCACACTGAATTTGCACCCAAAATTCTACTCACTACTGTGCACACTAACAGAGCGGTCGAGCAACTAACTGTAGTTGAAAATAAGTCTCTGTTACGAAAACATTATAAGTCCAAAGTGCGGGCGAGCCAGAGACAGAAATTACACACACACACTGACACGAGAGACACATAATAGATGTTCGTGGTAGTGACAGCGAGAGAGAATTGTGTTGACGTATTTTGTAGTTACATACGATTATTAAAATTTTTAATTCTATTTATTCACTCTCATACGGACGCTCCAAATAGTTTAATAAATAATGGACGAAACCAAAATATTGGTTTAACATTTTAAGTTATAACTTATACAAACTATATGTCGAAATGTCAATGAAAGAAAATAAAAATGTAATAAGAGTTATTGAGGCAAGACCTCATAACTGGGTTATATATTTGAAACCATATAAATTCCTATAAGTAATTATCCTGCACGCAACTGTAAACATAATTTTATTGATAAGTATAAGAGAAAATTGTGTGAATGTTTAACACAAGTCCTTAGGGTACCTTAAAGCATTTATTTCCTCGAAAACTCAATTTTGATAATTTGACACGACCGTGATAATTATTTTGATGGGAGAAAGTAAAAATTGAAGTTAGTCAGATATAAGAAAACTGAAAAAGAAAATGATCATTTTCCACTTGCTAGTGTGCGGTGGTTACCCATTCAAATAGTAGTTAAACTTCCTGATTCACTAACATTTCATCTATGACCATAATGGCGTACGCTTCCAAGCTATACGTATCAGTTTGTTTATTAATGGAGAGAAGTACGGGACTGGGCAAGAGCACACCAGCTGGATGTCCCAACATTAGGCACTTGTACAAACAAGATAGGGCATGCAGCAAGTCAGGTGTGCTTTACTTGTTTGCTTTTCAAAAACCATGTTAAATCTTCTGGATGGATGAATTTAACTGACCAACAACTGTTAGTCTACAGTTAATATGTTACACATAAATAGGGTTATGTGACACACCATGTCACCCAATACAATACATTTTTTTTTTTTTTTTTTTAATTTTTTTTCATACTTTCTAGTAAACTTCCATATATTTTTTAGTTTCTGGATTTTTGCAACTAATTTCTCCCGCCTCCACAAAAATTTGTTACGGAATATTCACTGGAATACTCTTTTACTACAATTCGCACATTTATGTGTGGTATGTGTATGTGTTTTCTTGCAAAAAAATATTTCAAAAACAAAAAATACTGGGAAGTATGAGGTTGGTATTTTGCATTTAGGTACTACCGCAACTGGCACCATATTTTCTGGCAATATTCATCAACCGTAGGTACGACTCTTTACTGAGTAGATTTTTTCACTTTTTCACAATTTATTTGAAAATGGTTCCAACAATTTTCTTGAAACTTCCTATACTCTCTACACACATAAATGCCTATCACTTTTATTTGAAACATTTTCCTGGGAAAATTGATTTTTTGGGGTTCTGGGGGAACATTAGCGCAAGCTTTCCTTTTGTAGTACCACTTCAGTACAATGTACGGTCTACCTATATAATATTAATATACCTAAACTAGATGAGGACGTTGACTTGGATGACGGGAATATGTAAGACGAGCGCCATCGCAGCTCTAATTGAAACATAGTTGTCGCAGATAAAGATGAGGAGCGCTAATAACAAAGCAGTTGATGTTCCGAAAGGAAAAAATAAATATATATATATATACGTTGGAACCATTCATAGAATTCCAAATTTGGAAATTCCGGAAGTGCGCATTTTAAACGCTTAAGTTTTTTTGTGGTTTATTGGTTTTTTCTTGAAAAACGCTATAATAATTTTCTTTAAACTTGAAAGGATTACGTTTCATGGTCTTGACATGATTTTGGGCCCTTCAGTGAGGCGCCCACAGGGTCCATTCAGGTATATATATATATATATATATATAAAACCCTCATGACCGTGTTTTATGGCCAGCCCATCTAGACGTTACTATATCTTGCAATTATGAATAAAAGTTTTTTAATTAAATTTTATTAATTGGAAATAAGAGAATGTCGAGTAAGTGTTTCAACCCGTTTTTTTTTTTTTTTTTTTTTTTTTACTTTCTTTTAAGTCTGGTAGGCAGAAATATTGTAATCGTGTCATATTTTCTATATCGAGTTTTCACCGAAAATATACATCACTGAGTCCATAAAAGTAGATTTTAGACAATAGGTTCTGTGTGTGTGTGTTGTATGTGAAGAGCATAGCCCAAAAACGAAAAATCGCAGAAAGTTAGAGAAACTTGATATCTAGGATCTAGGAAACTTGATATCTTGAAACTTCGAGGATCTGACAGAAAGTTTTCTGTCAAAATTCCTTAACCCAAAAGTACGACTTTATGGAATGGATTTTTCATTTTTTTTCAATTTTCATTAAATTGGGCGAATTGCAAGATATAAAAAAGGAAAAAGTTAATACATTCAGTTCTTCAGTCTTAATTCTTCAGGTCTTCAGTTTTGTATTTATATTTAAATATTCTTCAGCATTTGTTTCAGTAAACATAATATTACAACTAATTGAATACGTAATAAAATATCTAATTATTTCATTATATATAATTCTATATATTAATTTTCTAAAAAAAAAAAATGGGAAGCCTGCCGCATCGCATGCAAGGCCAATGAAAATTTTTCTCTCCGCCCGAAGTTCCTAAACTAAAAGGTTATCAACCCCTCCCAAACAGCCCATATATCACACAATTGTTGTTTTTAAAAGATACATTGACAAAATATTATTATTATTGTAAGGAAGGGTTAGCTAAGAGGTAACGCGCTGAACACCCACGCCGAATTCAAGGGTACGAGTTCAGTGTTGCCCTTAGATTGGTCTGTGTGGAAGGAGGAGTAAACAAAATAGATTAGCTCAGAGGTGACGCGCTGAACACCCACGCAGAAGTCAAGGGTACGAGTTCAGTGTTGCCCTTAGATTGGTCTGTGTGGAAG
>JAAEAF010003467.1:0-44595 GCA_011037195.1 Triatoma infestans
ATGGTTCATATAAAAAAGTGTGTATTATAATAAATATTGCAATTTAAAAAAAAATCTTGCTGTTTTCAAGAAAATGTAGTTAAAATGTTACTTCACACAGACCAATAATATTTAAAAATCACCTTTTTGTTTTCAAAGCACACCAAATATTATGGATAACAGAATAATAGAAGTGAGATATTAAATTTGGAATTTTATCTTGGTGATCAAGGTGGGATTCTTTTTCCAAAACTTAAAGATTTGTGAAAAACGATTTCTCCCCGTCCAAATTTGGTTTCGTTTGGCACAATGGGACGAGAATGGATTTGTAATTAGGAGCTCTTCAGTTCGAGACCCGCGAATAACTGCTAAATTTTATATTCGTTTAAAAAAAAAATCAATAATCAAGTATGTGCCCGTTTATAACAACTTTGGCAACCGAGCATTTAAATCCCGCCTGAAAAAACGCAATTTCCCCTGAGAAAAATATATATATGTATTTACCGTAAACATCACAAGTAGCGGAGTTTCTTCATTGACACAGTTGCTTTCTTCAGATTGAGTCAAATTTGATGTGTCCTGAGTTTCACAGTTTTCCAAATTCTGATGTCTGGTTTTAATTAAAGCTGGAGCTGGAAAACACAGAAAGTTTGAAATATTTTATGATTCAAACTACTTATTTACTTTCACTTACTTCTAGAAAGAGGAAGGAAGTAGTGCGATCGTTTCAAATTAAGTTTTCACCGGAAATAAATGTTTCAAGGCCCTCTGAATAGGGAAAAATGTTTTTAGCGAATGGTCTGTCTATATTCATATGTAAGTGTGTGTATGTGTCTCTTGGCGCGCATGTGTGTGTGTATGTGTCTCTAGGCGCGCAGTGTGTGTGTGTGTATGTGTCTCTGGGCGCGCATGTGTGTGAACCAAATATCTCAAAAACCAAAAATCACAGGAAGCGAACTTCGTATTCTTTTTTCGCTCCATTTTTTTTAGAAAAAGGCTCTAACGCTTTCTTTAAACTTTGTGTATACTAGGTACACCCATCAACATCTAGTCACTTTAGTTTCAAGCATTTTTCCGGGAAAATTGATTTTTTGGGGGGTTCTGAGGAATAGTATCGTTAGGCCACTTCAATGGAATAAAATTGTTCTATCACTTATATATAATATTAATATACATTAGAAACATTGCTAGAATTAAATGTGAAGAAAATCGGTTAACCGGAAGTGTCATAGAGGCTTCGAAACTCTGCTTCGACTGACAATCCAAATCGAATGCCAATGATTCATCCTAAAGTAGCAATAGAATGTAAAAATTCACAATTAATTTGTATATATTAACCATTATAAAGTAAAGATTTTAAAAATAAATAAAAAGTATAAAAGCATAAATGTAAGAAGTTTATTTGAATGAATTTTTAATTGGCAATCAAGTAATGACTCTTTATGGTCATTACATAAGCAATTCTCACTAAAGTTTTCCTGATTCTCATTAAGATCTGAAGTTTATTAACTGTAGACAAAGGATACCTACCTTAAGTGATAAAATTGCTTCTGAAGTATAGAATAAAAAGAATCCTATATACCTGCAAATGGTAAAAGATGTTCCGTTTGTTGATCAGTCGTACTTATACCATATTCCATCGGCTGAGTATTGCCCGCCGGATGATGTCGACTGCCTGCCTGGTTTGTCGATGTTGATTGTATATCCGGTACAGAGATTTGCAAATAATTCCGCACTTTTACTGGTCCATGATATACACTTTTATTGCCAAGAAGTGTTTCTGTACATCCTTTTAGATCCACTTTATTAATATTTGTATTTTGTGTTATATTATTAATTTCATCATCTTCTTCCTCGGTTTCTTCTTCGTCATCGTCGTGATCATCATCTTCATACTGTTTTGATTCATCATTGAAATGATTATTCTGTTCAGTCGATTCCATCATAAAAACATTGCAGTTATAAACAAATGTTTATAACCTTCTTGAAAGAAAACATTTTCTTTTGTTTTTTTCCTAAGAAAGTAGATAAACGAAGTCTTTAGATAAACTATTAACTATAAGTTTTGATATTTAATAAAAACATATCTACACTTATATTTCATATAAACACACTGAATACTAAGATCCTCGTCGACTGACTTAGTATTGGCGCAATACGCATGTGCATGACCTTCACACAAACTCCCACCATTTATGATTACCTAATATCTAACACAATATTTTTGTAGTTCGAATCAAATTTGTCGAAATTGAATTTTTTCACCAGAAATACACATATTTTGAGGTCACCAGAGTTACGAAAAAAACAGGTTTTTAGCGATTAGTCTGTCAGTATGTTTGTATGTAAACGAAATATCTCATCTTTAACGTATCTGATACGGAAGGTTTGGGACAAAATTCATCAATCAGATGTGCGAAATTACTAAATAATTTTTTTTTCAATGTAAACAATATTTATGTTTGGCCGTTGCTAATTAAACAAGCTATAAAATTAGTTGGCTGGGGCCAAAGAAGAAATGGCCTGAGGAAGGACACCAAAGGTGTCCGAAACGATTTGTTTTTTAAAATTTCCAGCCAACTAATTTTATAGCTTATGTAATTTTTTTTTCAATTTTCCAGCAACTTTCAAGAAAATGGCACACATACGTATAAATGTCAATCGCTTCTATATAAAAAAAAATAAGAGAAAGTAAAAATCCGGGAAAGTTGGCTTTTTGGGGGAGAATCTAGGGGAACAGTAATTTACCTCTAAAATACCATTCCAGTACAATGTACAATTCTACCAATTATATAATATTTATGCACATTAGAAGTATTAGTAAGGGATGGGATTAGGTCAGTGGTAGCGCTCTGGATTAGCAATGCGGAATGCAATGCCCAGGGCTCGAATCCAGCATGTTGCCTTTAGATTTTCTTTTCCTAGGAGCCTCTACAGCCGACTTATCCAGTGATGGGAAAGTGTTGTCTGTAACTAGAGAAGACTGTTCGGAAACGGGCAGGGCTCTGAAACGAGTGCACAATAGATTTTTCAGATCGCTTTTTTCTACAAAAAAGTATTAGTAAAATTACAAATTTGAAGTAAAAATCAGTTAACCGGAAGTGCGATTTTACAGAATAACATGAGATTTTTGGAATATGAGTATATAATAGTTTTGGAATATTAAAAAACCACCAAGGGAGACAAAATTGCTGTTAGCGCTTTCCTTTCGACAGTCTCTAAAAGGTGCTGCAAGCTAGTGGCCACTTTTAGAACTTTCCATTTGGAACCTAATAGTTTTTTGTCTTTGATTTTTGAATTAATTTTACCTCAGTCATTTAAAAAGTCAATTAATTAATCATCGTGTACTATCCGGTATTTCCTTCATTAACTGCTTCATTTTGGGACAGTGACCGATTTCAAGTATTTGCTCATCATCCATTTGATCAGCCGCAATCGAGTAATAAATATAATCTATATTTGCAGAAATATGCTAATTGGTATGGTGACGAATAGCCTTGCAGTTAGATAACAGTATAAATAAACAAAGATTATCACCCAATTGAGACCTTCAGGAAAAATAGGCGAACAGGCTTATCTATAAAAATTACTCAGTGAACATTTCAAAAGAACTCCTAGGAACCAAAGACTACTAGGTTCCAACTGAAAAGTTCTAAAAGTGGCCACTAGTTTGCAGCACCTTTTAGAGACTGTAGAAAGAAATGCGCTAACAGCAATTTTGTCTCCCTTGGTTGTTTATTTAATATTCCAAAACGATTATATACACATATTCCAAAAATTTCATAAAGTTATTCAGTGAAATCGCACTTCCGGTTAACTGATTTTTACTGCAAATTTGTAATTCTACTAATACTTTGCGCCCCCGGAGCCTTCTCAGAGCACTGCCCGTTTGCGAACAGTATTCTCTAGTTACAGACAACACTGGATAGTGGGCTGTAGAGGCTCCTAGGAAAAGAAAATCTAAAGGCAGCATGCTGGATTCGAGCCCTGGACATTGCATTGTTAATCCAGAGCGCTACCAATGAGCTAATCCCTTCCCTTACTAATACTTCTAATGTGCATAAGTATTATATAATTGGTAGAATTGTAATTGTACTGGAATGGTATTTTAGAGGTAAATTACTGTTCCCCTAGAGTCTCCCCCAAAAAGCCAACTTTCCCGGATTTTTTTTTCATATAGAAGCGATTGACATTTATATGTGTGCCATTTTCTTGAAAGTTGCTGGAAAATTAGAAAAAAAAAATTATTTAGTAATTTCGCACTTCCAAGTGATGAATTTTGTCCCAAACCTTCCGTATCAGATACACTGAAGATGAGATATTTCGTTTACACACAAACATACTGACAGACCAATCGCTAAAAACCTGTTTGTAACTGGTAGTTTGCATTGTTATGTATTCGCCCATCATCAGAATGTCCTGATAAACAATGTGATAGATAACACCGACTTGTCCGGAACAAATACAGTTTAAACACTGTTTTGAGAAGTGTTTTGTTATAATCTAATTAGATATTATGGAAGGATTTTATTGGTCTTAATATAACCTGACTAAAGGGCCCCTCGTTGCGCATCGACTGCTGTGGTCATTAGCGCCGCCCCTCATGTTGTTTACCTTTTTAAAAGGCATTGTATTTAAAAATGTGGAAACATCAATTAGTGGTAATATGAAGTTCAAATTACGTTTGGAGTAAATTTACATCTTGTTATCAGATAATTAATTATAACTGCCCGCTGGCATAGTTAGAATCTGTTTTGCAATATTTATCCAATTTGACGTTGTTTAGTCGTAACTATTGTGCTGTCTGTCTGTATACCTTCCTTATTTCTCTTCTCCCACTTCTCTCCGCTCTTGCTCGCTTCTCACTCATCCGTCCATTCCTGTTATTCTCTTCTAACATCTTCTTTCTCTTGCGCCCTCTCACTCACTCCTCCACTTATTTCCATTTTAAAAACTGCCTTTTTTTCATACCAATATGCTTACCCTACTTCTTCAGGCTTGCCTTCCAGCCAGCCTTTGTTTTTTTCTGCGATCCACTTGCTGTTCAGATTTCATGTACTTCGCAACTTATGTAGTGGTTACGCATGGTAGCTTCGCTTAAAATTCGTCTTTGCTAACTTAATATATTTGTCCAAAAAAAATTAATTATTCTCTTTCTGGCTGGTTTGAACTTATTATCGCCAGTGAACCTCTACGCCAGCTGTTTTTATTGACGCTTCCGATCCCAGGAACATTTTCACCATCCCTTTTAACTCGTCCTTATTTGATGCACATTTTCCTTACATTTACGCCAACCTCATTCATAACCCACAACCTCCCCTTCACTTCCCTCCGCATTCAATCATAGTCGCCAGCTTTGTACTGATCCACCCCGCATCACTTCAAAGGTGAGTTCTATTTTTCATTTTCATATTTATTTGGTTATAATTTGGTTTGATTACATTAATTATATAAATTATATTTCGCTCATCTTTTCACCTTTTTTCTTGGGTCTTTGCTTTCGCAAATAGATGTGTTCCGAATACCTTTCCCTGATTTTCCTACCCGTTTGACCAACTACAGATATCGTTATGTAAGTAATTACCGTTATCGAACATGTCCGATTTACCGCTTTGTCATATAGGTCAATTTTTTTTTTTTTTTTAATTTAAGGCGCGTTAACATCTATGGTCATTAGCGCCCGGAGCCTTCTCAGTGCACTGCCGGCGTCCGGACAGTGTTCTCTCGCTGCAGACAACACTGTTCATCACCGAACAGAGAGCTGGAGATGCTCCTAGGAAGAAAAAATCTAAGGGTAGCACTGGACTCGAAACCGGGACCTTCGCATGGGAGTATATAGGCCAATATTTTCAGTATGTGTTTTGGATTTTTTTGCCCAATTTATTGTTAGTTCTGAATGCCGTTTCGGTGCCAAGTTTCTTATAAAAGTATTTTTTTAAGCTTGTATGTTTGATTTCCTGTATTATCTGAACATGGCAAATTCGTTTATTGCCTCTTTATTGTCACTTTTTTTATTATTGGCATATTGTACTTTAGCATTTTGCTAATATATTTTGTTACCCTAGCTAATATATATTGTTATTGTTCTTGGCCATGTTGTAGATTGTTTGTAGCTGTTGTTCACAATAATATCCACTATCTGTATGACCATGATTCAGTGAAGTAATTAATGAAGTATTGAGGTAATTTTCTTTAATTATTTTAAAGAAAAATACTTAAATTTTTAAAGAAAAATAAAAGTAAAAATGTTGGAATAAGATGATAGAAATTGGGTGATATGAACAAAACTATGTACTATAATTACTCAAATATTTAGAATGATCACTCAGACGTTTGAAGGTTTAAAATTACTTACACATCATAAGAATAAAAAATTATACAGTTATGTGAAGATTAAAGAATCCTTTTTAAAAAAAAGAAAAAAAAGAATAAAATCATTCAGTATATTCGCAATTCCACATGGTGGATTTTGACCAAACCCTTATAGTCAGATGCGATGGTGGTGTCCAAGAGGAATATCGAGTCTACTACAGCTTCCTACCAGCTGTTCAGGTTTATTTGCTCTAGCGAGAAAAATTATCGTGTCAAATTTTTGTAATTGAGCGTTGTAGTAGATGTTTTGGGGTTTGGTTGAAGTTTAGATACACTTAAGAAGAGAAATATTCCGACTAAGTACTGACACGGTTGTATTGAAATAATTTAGACTGCTGTAATTTAGACTTTACACAATTTGTTATGATAGAAAAGAATAAGGAAGCGAGAGAAGAGAGAGACAGACTGACTGGCATAGAGAGAGAGAGAGTGAGAATTCCTTCTAGTTTGCCACCTTGAGAGCTTGAGGTGGGGACTAATTCAATGTTCGTTCTTGATTTGAATCTTACTGATTCGACCCATTACATCATCAGTACTTAGTCAAATTATTCTCTTCCTAATTATATCTCAACTATAACCAACCCCAAAACTTCTAGTACAACCTTTCACCGAGTAATACATGATTTGGGTTACTCCTAACTGCGAAAAAATATATGTGAATAAAATATCTCAAAAACGAAAAAATCGCGGAAAACTGTCTTCTCGTATTGGGTCTTTCCGTCACGAACATTTCTAGGCACGAATTGCTAAGGATTTTTTCTTTTTTAGGTTTTCACCATTTTCTCGAAAAGTGCTCCCAACAATTTTCTTTGAACTTTTTTTTCGAGAAAAGATCATTTTAGTGGGTTCCGGGGATATTCTAAGTCAGTTATTTTCAAATTTAATTTGCTTCACGAGCTTTGTTGATTGGCTGCCAAACCGTCGAGGTATTTATATATCTATAATACCTACCAGCTTTTATTTTTTTATGGCCTCCCCAACTAAACATTTGTAAACATTGCAATTTTAATTTGTCATGTGAGTAGGAGCTATCACTGTTCCAGATTTTGTTCCATTATAAGAACAATATATTAAAAATAAATAAATAAATAAATAAGTTGACCCTAGATTTATAAAGAATAAATATATTTCCATTATATTTGTTTATTACAAGTGTGGGAGAAGGTGATATAAAAGATGCCTTTAACGAAATTTTGTCTAAATTTAATAGTATGGAAAATAAATTTGATAAATTTAAGAAAACAATGAATATGTAACGCGGGAAAATGACAGCAGAAATAAAACAAACAGTAAAAATTTATATTTCTCAGCATACATTTATATTTCTCTAACATTTAATTCTCCATTCTTCCTTAACAGTTCCTGAGGAAGGAACCAAAGGTGTCCGAAACGTCGAATAAACTTTTTAAAAAATAAAAAGTTTCTTCTTTGGCCCCAGCCAACTAATTTTTTAGCTTGTTTAATTAACAACGGCCAAACATAAATATTGTTTACATTTATGTTTAGTTTTATCGCCATTTTTCTCTAGAAAATCATTTACATAAATGGTTTCTACAGTTCGAGAAGATAGTTTTGCTTCTAGAAAAAAATAGCGATAAAACTGAGGTGATAATTTTTTTTAAATTCGATGCCTGGTGAGGGGAAAATTTAATAATCTATAATGTAACAGATGATGGAAAAGAAAATCTGGCTCAGTTGGCAAATACTATATTAGCTGCATATAGAGAGAATCCCTTGTTGACTAAGGGATATAGATAGTGTTAGAAGAATAGGCAGGAGTGAGATGAATCGTCCTATACTATTTACATTACTTTCATATATAACAAAATTGGAGTTTTAAGAAACTGTTATAAATTGATATATCTATTTCACGTGATTTTCCAGCTTATATCCGAGAGGTACGGAAATAATTATTAGGATTCAAGAGAAAAGCAATTGAGAAAATAAAAGACGCACCGTCCTGCGTTATGATGTATGATAAATTACTTATTGAAGGTGGATTATTTACCCTCGACGAAATGAAGAGTCCATGGAGCATACGTCAAGCAGTGATAATGTGGGTACCAGTGAAAAGTCAATAATAGAGAAGAAAAGGCATGCTAGGCGATATCGCAGCAATAAAAACTGCCCGGAACAAAAAATTTCGGAAGGAGGTCTTCGAGAGGAAATACTTTCCCCATTATTATTGAACGATATTACGTTTTTCGAGCATATCGGTGTAAATCTTAAAAGCTAATCAAGAATTAATAATGTTGCTGTACGCAGGTGACATGGTTATTTTGCCTCACAGGGCAAGACGCTAATCATAAACGTATATCAGTATTATGAGGAGAACTCACTTCAAGTCAATATAGCTAAAATCGTTATAGTGCCGTTCAAAAGAGCTGGACCGTTAAAAAATATTAAACCTCTCTAATAGAGAAAATAATGGAATTAAAATCCAATTTTACATATTTAGAAGTCCCTTTTTCATCTAATGGAAAATTTAGAAAAGCTACAGAACATTTCATTGCAAACAGGCAGTTGGGGTAAGGTGCTGAAAATTTTATATAATATTCTAAATGTGATTCATGGGAACCCAGATACGTTTATTTAACTCTCTTGTCTCATCTATTCTACTGTAATAGTGTTCTGAAGTATGAGCCATTACCCACGTATTGAAATGATAGAAAAAATACAAATAAAGTACTTTAAGTTATAATTAGGTTTGCCAATATATGCACAGACTTATTTATATGAGTGGAAACTTGTCAGAGACATTTGGGGGATGCAGGTTCAAAAGATGTAAAACCGTGGTATTCATTACAGTTAATGTCAAAAGAAAGATGCCATAAGAAAATGTGCTTTTCAAGATTAACTGAGATATCGGATAACAGAAATGTTCCCAGTAATTGGGCCGCACACACTTATTTAATACCCTGCAGGCACAAATAATATTCATTTATTTATTTATTTATTCTTTTTTAAAGGGATATAATAAAAATGTATTATTTACTTTGCAGTAATAAATTTTCTTTGAGTTATGTGCAGTAAATAATTTGTATTTTATACAGTTTCATTTAAAGCGGTTTCATTTTGTTTAATAAATGATATAGAAAGTTTGTTTTATTATATTGTGGATGGAAATCCATTTTTATATGCAGAACTTTGTAGTTGATATTGGCAGTTAATAAAATCCATTCATCCATTCAAATAAATAAATAAAGTCAGAATGGTTAATTAAAAAAAGAATGTTCAGAACTTTTTATTCACTATTATTAATACATTCACAATAACAAATATATATATATATATATTATATAATATATGTATATAAAGATTGGATTATGAAGAATTAAAAGAGTTTTATGTATTCTTATAAGTTTTATTATGTTATTCGCATTTTTTCATCTTGTTGAATGTATAAATAGTTCTTGGCCAAATTCAATTTTATATTGTTTTTAGTACAAATTTAAAAAAAAAGAAAAGTAATAATTATCACAAATAACTTTTAGTTTACTTAAATAATAATATGCTGGAGATATAGTTTTTTTTTTAATAAATTTACGATCTTAGATAATTTTTTGTTTTTGTAAAATAGGAAGCGGAGTTATTGTTCGGGAGGGCCCTTTAATCATGAATATAAAAAAATTATAATCGATCTTAATAATCGATATAAAAATATAAACAAAAGAAATTAAAAACACAACAAAAGTATAACCTCTCTTTTCTTTTTTAACCAACAAATTTTTTGTTTTGTTTTGTTTTATAATTTTTTTTTTTATTTCATTTTATAGACACAGAAAAACACTTAAAATTACTATCCAAAAAGTTTACTATTATAATATTTACATCAAATAGTTTTTTTTGTTTTTAAATTTCATTTTATTATTCGAATTATTTTCTTTTCCTAAACTTTTTTTTATATAATTTTGCATGAAAATTCAATTTTATTAAAAAATAATATTATTACAATAAATGTGTATTTTTCTTTTAGAGAAGATATTTTTTGAACAAAATAAAAATATTATTTTCGGTTTACTATTTATAATAATAATTATTATTATTGGCGCTATTTTTATTAAATTTTTATTATTTACTATAAGATACTACATTGACTACTGCAGTTAGCAGATAGAGATTTAGGACATCAATAGGGAAGGGTTGGAGTGGGAGTTTTTTAAGTAAAGATACTAACATGAACTGTGTAAGTTATTTTCTAATGGCCGTATAATTTATTATCTTTTTTTTGTTTTCATTTATTTATTTATTTTTTTGCTTACAATAATTATCTTATTTTAAAAATTGAATGAAATAAAATTAAATTACAAGAAAAAAATATATATAAATTTTTTTATAACTTCTTATACAAAGCAATTATCATTATTATTATTACTGTTTTCGAAAACATATAAAAATGAGAGAAAGTAATTAAAAATAAAACTACTATGGTTTTTTTGTTTTTTACGACAGCTTTTTTCTAAAGATTCACCCTTTTGTTTACAAAACAATACTTTAAATTTTGGTTGTCTGTTTTAACCATATATGTTAATATAGAAAATCCTTTTTAGTTTTATTTTGGGGGAGGGAGGACCAGTTTACCATTACAATGAAAGAGTGTATGGATTAAAGACATTTTTAATTAAATTATTTATTTATTTTATTTTACTTAAATAAAATTATTTCCTTCCTTTCTGTTGTTGTTGTTTTGTATTTTGAAGGATGATGATGATGATGATGTTGTCAGATCATTGCATTTTATTATAGATGTTTCTTAGTTAATATTTAATTGGCTGGTGATATTTAATGCTGTCTATTTCGTCTGGCACCTGTGCAACAAAGGAATAATTGAAATTTTACCTGTTTGTTTTTATTGGCTGAATTATTGTTAAGTGAAAAGCGAAAAAGGAAATAAAGTAAATGTCTGTTTAAATAGGCTGTTTGCTCATTGCTGAGACTATTGTGTGTTTTTTCCTTGTATTATTTTAATTTTCGGATCACACCGGCATGGTATACAATGGCTTGGCAGTACTGGTCGTCAACTTGGTTTCTGTAATGGATACTTTAGTTTAGCCGGCCTAAGAATGGATTTGGGATCCAGGATTTGTTAAAAAAACTGTATGCAAGATCTTAGATTAAGATTCTCCAACCCAGACTAGTGAACATCGTGGAGAATGACTCACAAGTGGATTTTAATCAACGGACGATACATTATTTGCGAGAAAGTATTAGAAATCATTCAAATAATTCTATATCTTCAAGCGTGGAGCCAGATTTGTACATTTGTTTTCCTTTTTGCCGTAAAGAAAAACATGATTCCCCCCCCCCCAACTAATCCTAATGGTATGAGATCCAGACTAAGATAAGGTAAATTTGGCAGAATAATTGCCACCCTTCTATTTCAATAGTACCAAGTATTAATTGCACATTAACTAGGCGATGATTGTTTTGAGGTTAAATCTTCTCCATTCTGCAACCCATGTTGCTTTTTTCAGTATCGTTGGGCTACATTTTATTTTTTGAAGCGTCGTCTTACTCGCTTATCTTTTTCAATAAAAGTATCAATGCGAGAAATTCAAATCATAGAGTTGAGAAACCTCGATTGATCGTATACGCAAGTTGCAAATTAGGGTCACCTGTTCGCCACTTTTTTTTATTGATCAACCCAACTTGTAGAAGTTCACTCAATTTCTTAACAATTTTCATTGATTGCTTAAGCATTCGGATATAGCTTTAGCATCTGCAGAATCTATGAGGATGGAGGAGACAGCAACACCTGCTAACGGACTGCGATGCTATCATCCAGTAATGATTCAGAAGCCTGGATAGTTAGTTACCTGGCGTTGGAGGAAGTCATAACTTCCCTAAAAACCTTCCCAGGTCCTAAAATTCCTTAGAGATCTTAATTGCAGATGAGTAGTCTCATCTTTGGCTCCCGTGGGGTGGCACAATAGGCCTCTTTTGGTGCACTATACCTCCTCCTAAATAAAAAGTAATTTTTATAGATATTTCTGGGATTTACAGATTTCTGTCTCTTTATTTATAGAATGACGCTCAGTTAGTTCTCTTCAGCTCCACCAAAAAATTAATAACGTTTTCAGTGTTCTATAGACCCTAGGTAACAATACTAGATTTCAAAGTATACCTGATGAATATATACTGAAACATTGAAGGATTTTTTCTGCGAGTAAATGGTTAGCGAACAATCAGTCCAAAGAGAGAGTGAGAGAGGGAGAGAGAAATAGTGAGGGAGAGAGAGATGGAGAGAGAGAGAGGGAGAGAGGGAAGAGACTAGGTATCAACAATTCGGAACCAATGCCGATCCAGTTAGTGAAATCACATTTCATTCTGATTAGTTCTTAATCATTAGCATACATACATCCTAGATTTATTATTCCTAAAAAAAATATGGAAATCAATGTTACCTCATTATTAATTACCTTTTGTTCCATTTCCATTACCTTTGTTGGCCTTGTTTGATCGGCCACCCTTGTTCTTGCATTTCTTTGTCGTCAGTCTTTTCTGTTCACACGATGGATCGCTTTTCTCTTTAATTGTATCCGTACGTACCATTTCATTTTGCGCATTACATTGACTCCAGGTTCCTTTCTCATAACGGCAAGCTGCAATTCAATGTTAAAGAAACAAATTTGTTAGGGAGTTGTACTTGTTTGTTTTTTAGAGCATTAGAACTTTTCCTCAGAAAAGCTTGTGTCGGCTAAGTTGAAAGTAAGGTATAGTGGAAATTTAGTGGGAAATTAAAGTTATTACAAAGCGATCGAATAAAGCAAAGAACTTTACAGTCAATCAAGAGAAAGAAAATGAAAAAGAGCAGCGTAAGGCTGATAGAAGGAGCCGTGACAGACTTCTCTTTTGATCAAAAGTCTGGGACAAGTCGAGCCTATCCCAGAATTCCCCTTCTTTGGTCCTTCTAGGGGTAAGAAGGCCGGGTTTTGAATTTCCTAATGTAATGCTGAGTTATTTGTTGTGGTGGTTGGTTCTAACTCTAATGCTGAGTTAGTTGTGTTACGAGGTCCTAATACGTCTCCTGTGAGTATCGGGAGATGTCTATGCGTTTGTGAATACAGTATATAGTTGGACGTGACTATAAGTTTGTCCACCACACAAGCCTAACTCAGAATTTTCCCCGAATTTCCACCTTAAACTCTACTTCCCCGAAATATTCTGTAAAGACCAGCACTACCTGCTAACCAATTTTCAGAAACTCAGAATTCTGACAACGCATTTAATGTACGCTGAGAGTATGTAGAACCATAAACCGAACTGAGAAGACCCTTTAGAGGATAGCTTAACGTTGCAGTTCCTCACTTCCGGTTGCCGGTTTTCGAGCGGAAATTTAGTGCCATAAACGATGCTGCTAAAACTAGTTTGAGCTTCCGACATTATTCGTTTTTAGGATATTTTGTCATATACCTGCGCATATTGAACCATTTTTTACTTACTTGTATACCTGTTAAGAGAAAGATTTTGCTGTCGTGATAAATTTTCGAAATTAAATTTTCACCGGAAATAGCATTGAGTTCTTCCCTGAGTACGAAAAAGATGTTTTTTAGCAAATGATCTGTATGTATAGTACTATCACCGCATCTGACACGAAGGTTTCTGGCAAAATCCATCAAGCGGAAGTGCCACTTTACTGAATAGTTTTTTTCTTCAGTTTTTCGCGATTTTCTGGAATACGACATCAACGATTTTCTCTAATTTCTAAATGCCTATCACTTTTACTTTTATTTGAAACATTTACTTTTTTTTAATGTTTTGGGGGAAAAGTAACGTTAAGTTTTCCTCTAAAGTACTACTTCAATATAATGTATGATTCTACGACCTATAAAATATTAACTAGAATCAAACATTCGAAGCAACGCTAGTATTCTATATTTGAAGAAATTCGGTTAACTGGAATTGCGGCTTTACAGAATAGATTTTTGAGTTTTCTCGAAAACGACTATAAACGATTTCCCTATAAACTTGGTATTACGCTAACAGCACAGATATAAATCTATAAGTCTTTTTTCCAAAAGAATGGATATTCGTTAGTTGTGCGGAATGTTCGTGGTGTTAAATTTCAAATTTTAACTGGGTTGGTTCAGTTTTATTGCGCGTTCTTCTTGGATAATGACGTTCTCAATCAGTTTTCTACCTGCTTGGGTTGGTGGATTAGTACTGTCCTTCTACCACATCTACTTAAGTTTATTTTAGGACAAATGAGTACAGTTTGTAGTTTAAATAAAATTTGTGATGTTAATAGAAGTAAGATGAAGCCGGGTGAGTGGTTTCACATCAGATTTATTTTCGTAATATGGAACCTCAAAAATGACGCATCCGGTGAAAGTAACAGCAAGAGAACTTATGGCTTATAATAAAAAGGAAAAGTAAAAAAAAAAATTTTGTTTATATGAAGACTACTGCAAAGTAAAGAGAACATCATAGAATCGATTGTCCAACTATAGATCATATTTTTTTTACCTTTTTTGCATTTCTTTTGTATAGTTTTTGTTGGTTCACATGTAGTGGATGTGGTACCATCTGCTTTCTTCTTCAGCGTCAACTGTCTGGATCTTGTGTTAGTTTTTGCATCGCATTCTGACCAAGGTCCTTTTTCATATCGGCAGGGATCTGCGCACAAAGACAGTTCATAACAATCAGAAAATCTACAAAATTAAAATAAAAAGAAGAAGTATGGTGAGTGAAATACGCACAACTTTCTCTTACTAACATTTCTCACAGTTCTATTTGCACAATGTTCTCGGAAATTGGAAATTTTATAAAATATTAAGTTTGGATATTTTGAATTAGCACTTTTCCCTTTTTAGAGGGAAACCGAAGTCATCTTCCCCACCCGCCCAACTAGAACTACCAAAACTCAATATTTTTAATAAAAGTAACAGGAGTATGATTTTGTCCCTTTTACACATACGCACACAAATATACAGATTTCATACTTCGTGGAATTGAAAGGATATTTCTGGTGAAAACTTAATTTTTAAAATTTGACATAATCGCAGTAGTAGAGGAGTCGGAATCTACAGCCCCAAACCTAGAACTCATATCCGGATGGTCCTGGGCAAGTATGCTACAGCCATCCAAAATGGAGGCTGTGGTTGTAGTATGCTGCCCTATAAGATGCTTAAATGGAATCTTCATAACAGGAGGATTAGTACATACTCCAATAGTCAGGCTGCAATTAAAGCCATCAATGCCTACCAGAGTGTAAATTATTCAACTTTGTGCCAGGGCATACAGAATATGGATGCAATGAAAAAGCGGACGAACTGGCCTATGAAGGTTCAAATACACCTTTTATGAGTTCGGCCTGCGGTGTTCCCACGACAGCGACAAAATCAGCTTTTATATTCCAGGGTTCGCAGTAAATCAGCTGCTTGGTGGTGAAGTACAAATGGCTAAAGGTAAGCTTAGAGTACATTAGGGAATTCTCGCAGCACCTTACTATACACTGCTAAACTAGGATCGTGTGGACTAAAGGATTATGTTGGATCTGTTGGCCGGGCACTATTTGCTCAGGAAGCATTGAGTCTTGCCAATGAATCGCTCGCGGCAACGAGCTACAAGCAGGCTCCAAAGCCGGCTTGATTTGGTTATATACTCTGAACTAAGCGGTTAATGTAATTCGCTGGACTTTATAATATATAGAGTTTGGGTTGCGGTGATTCTGAGCTGTTTGGGATCACTCTCTCTTTCGCTATTCTATTCAAGCCACACTAGCTAATCCACCGTTAGTTCAAGCAACTAACTGTTATCTCAGCCACATCACTGTTCAAGCGACTCTCATCAGCCAACGCTACCACCATTCTACATTTATCACGCTATCAACCATCATTACTCCTCGCTCGGCAACTCTACTCTCCTCAAGAGCCGTTAAACATAAAATGTGAATATGGTGTTAATTTTTTGTTCATCAAAACATCAACATTTCCTCCCCATTGCAACCTCAACAGATTCGAACTCGTCATCAAAGTCGTAAAGATGAAAGCATTATCTCTTTGGCTAGACAGAAGATCACCCCCGCTCTTAATAAAACAATCAATCTTGACGTGGAGGGGCGGAGATATAAGAAATATAGTGGAAATAAATCTCTGAGAGAGGTATTGAGCTAATTAAAACTATCGCTTCACCCCATATGTCTGTCTTCAAAGCTAATCAGTTCATTCTCAGAATGGAAGCAACAGAATAGTATATAATTATAGTTTACTCTTGTAACTATCCACTTGGCTTCTTACTGATGGTGACTTGTGCGAGAGAGTGAGAGAGAGTCCTAGGGGAAGTGGATGTAACTATTAGTTCATCTAATAGCACCTACAAAGATACTCTCAGTCTGTGTGTAATTAAACTTCAATCTAAGTAACAATTAGTAGGAGCAGGGTCGTATATCACTTTGCTATAGCTAAGTGGTGCAATAGTGTGGCTGAACTAAATACGAAGTAGCACACAGATTAAACGGAAATTGAATTCTATACCAGGGGAAAACTTTTTTTTCATTGCGCAATATATTCACATTCTCTTACTGATGTTGCGATTGTGTGCGATTTTCGAAATTAAGTTTTTATACGCAAGAATATCATCGCTTAAACGAAAAAAATCTGATGTGAACACACTCACGCACACACAACTTTCTCTTTCTTTACTTTAGTTTAATCTTTCAGAAAAATGATTCAAATAATGTTTATATAATGAGAGCATTATTAAACATATTGGAGTCTGTGTATGTTAGTTATACAGATTTGCACAAGCTTTCTTGGTTTTGATGTAGTGCTCCACATGAGGCCGCTCCACAAGTAAAATTTAAGTAAAATCCCCACCACAATTTTTATGGCCAGCCTTACTAACCATGGAATGTTGCAATTTTAAAGAAAATTTCTTGATTAAATTGTAATACTTACAGTAAGAGAAAGTGGTGTCAGTGTGTAACATTAGATTTTTCTATATTATTTTTATTTTTTATATTTCTGAAATGTTTACTAAATAATTATAAACCTATTACTTTTATTTGAAACATTTTTTCCATAGGATCTCGTCCGTTTCAGGTAAACAAGTATAATACCCACCGTTCTTCACTTAATAAAAAGCAAGCCCCAACTAATCGTTTAGTAAAATAAGGCATGATTGAAGAAAATCTGTCAATTAAAGATTTCAATAACTGCAGCGAGAGAAATTCATCTGAATGTGTCACACCAGATATTTTTATTTCGACTTGTGTACAACACAATGGGATATTGTTACACTTGATTACTAAATTACACAGTAGTTAGTTAATGCACCGACATGGGCGCTGGAGTATCTGTCACACAACTGGGACACATCTGACTGGTAAGCTAATTACTATTGTGTCCACTGTCGATAAAGTGATAATGCAAGATGTCACCTGTTCAATAATACAGATTAATTATTATTATTATTATTATTATTATTATTCACTCAGCTCAGATCCTGGGAGTTATCTTGTATTCGAATTGCTATAATTAATTGTTCCGCTTTTTAATTCAGAAATAAATAAAAAAACTAAATGTCGCGCTATATGTCCTGTATCTAGTATAGTTGAACTCTGCAGATCAAGGCGACCGAATATTTCTCCTCAGAATATCGGGTGGATGAAAGAACAGTAGGAACAAACTTGCAAAACCGCCACTTTCCACAATCGTTTAATTTCATTAGAAAGCTGGACATATTTCTGAATTTTGTCATTTTAGGTTAGTGACGACACATTCTCATTGTTAGAGACCTCTAGTTGATGCAAAATTTTGCTTTTCTTTATCTAACAGAATGATAATTTGGACTATTGTGTAAAACGTTGAGCTGGTCTATTATCACACTTCTGTCCCAGTAGAGTTTACAGCCGACATTTTCTAGTTTCAAATAAAAGTGATACGTTTCTAGCACTCCAAGTTTAAAGTAAATCGTTGTAAAATCGTTTCTGAGAAAATATTAGAAATAAAAGTGATAGATATTTATGCTTGTAGACAATAGGTTTACAAAGTTTAAAGAAAATCATTGGAGCTTTTTTCGAGAAAATCGCGAAAAACTGAAAACAAAATTCAGTAAATTCGCATTCCGGGTGATAGATTTTGTTCGAAATTTTCGTGTTCGATGCGTGTTCGCCCACACACACAAAGATACACATACAGATCGTTCTAAAAATATTTTTTTCTCATTCAGAGGATCCCAAAATATGTATCGACCCCAAAATCTGACATTATCGGAATACTTCCCCTTACTGGGAGGAAGTAAGAAAAAGTAAAGACAGTCGTCTGTAAAGTGCACAATATCAAACTGTTAGTGGACCATATCTGGTTACTGGGGGGTAAGCTACAATTATCCAATCTGGGTACATTTGAATCCAAACTATTTCTAGTCAACTATCTCATGTGCAGATTCTATTTGTACTCTGTGATGTGGGGGGTATCAGTGTAAATGTTTATCATGTTGTTCTGAGGTGGGGTATATTCTCAGCAATACTAAAGATGTCCCAAGAAATGATCTAGTACATTTCCCTGCACTTCCTTCTCTTTATTTCAATTAAACTTGAGCCCAGAAGAATTGAACTTGAGACGGTAATTTTTAAAATCTACAATAAATTGCAGAAATCATACTTTGTTACAATTTTATACATGGTCAACTACATTTTGATAAAGAAGTTCCGCGATCTAAATGGTCAACAGTTTGCTGCTATTAATAAGGCAGTGTGTTGTACATAACTTAGTAATGACGTCATTTGTATTCGATTTCAGATTAGCTTAGTTGAATAATTGATTGACAGCTTAATTAATTTTCAACTATACAGTCAGCATTGATATCTTGTAGAATGAAATATCCAATCATTTCCGATCCGTTACCTTCCCACACTGTTCACCACTAACATAACCTTACAATATTATTGTTATTATTAATTGTTTGAATACAACGAAATTCATTATCCCTCCCAAAACAGCCCATTTTCCATTAAATTAGAAATTAATTTTGCTTTTAATATTAATAACAATAATAATTAATTGATATTAATTAATTTTATTGTTTGTTTTGATTTAGTAGGTTTCACTACTAAATTCAAGATTATAATTGAATTTACCTTTGCTATTTTTAGCGCCACGTTCACTTCGTATCAATACTTCTTTTTCATCTTCTTCCCAGATTTCTCCTTCGGCCAGTACTACAGATGCCAACAATACGACGGCCACCAGAATGCAGCAGCTCCACTTCATCTGCAATCATAAACATATGATTAATTAAAAACAGTTGATAAATGATATAATGAAATCTTGAAACAAAAACAAAACTATCAACAATGATTTGAATCTATCAAGAACAGAATGTGAACTGCTTTTACACAATATTGACTTAGGTGGATCGAACTCATCCAGTTATATAATTAATTAACAGTTACCACTGAAAATAAACTTGATAATGACATAAACGGAAAAACAATAGATATTTATACAGACGTTAGTAAAATGGATGAAAAAATAGGTTGTGCTTTTGTGGTTTTGAACCCGAAGAGAACATCGTGACCTTCAGTAAATTTAGATCGGATAAAATCTGTTCCACAAATCAGCGGAGCAAGTAGCTACACTGAAAGCCTCTCAATGGATTTAACATCATATTCTGGAGTTTCAAACATTGTAATAAAAACAGACAGGACGTAACTTTAATATTATCATCAAATAGCAACAACAATAACAAAATTTATCCAAGAAATAAAAAACAATATCAATGGAATTAATAATAAAAGAAAGACAGTCATAATAAGAAAAGTTAAAGCATACATTGGAGCCGACGGTAATGAAATGGCAGATAAAATGGTCGGAAAGAGAAGCTGCTAAAGATATTTCTTGGCCAATAACATTTCTCAGATATCCTTCATCATTTTTTGTGAAATATTTGTTAAGAAGTGAGAGCATGGACGAGTTGGAGGAATTATGGGAGAAAGAGCCATAATGGTCAGAACTATTTTCCGACTATCAGAGACAGATTTCAAACCGTACAATATAAACCTAGTTTTACAAAATTAATCAATATATAACTGGACATGGTTCATTTAATAATTATTTATATAGATTCAAACTTATTCAATCTATAGCATACATCTGTGACAATGTTACTCCTGCAGACCATATACAATATTTTACTGCAGACATGATGAAAACCAAAGCTCCAAACAGATGAAAACCAAAGCTCCAAACAGATGAAAAAGTTTCATCATTTTAGTTTATGTTTGCCTTAATTCCATAGGTAATTATTTTAATATTTTGTAACAAGTTTTAGTGATGATATTTAAAACCAATGTAATTAATATTATTGGAAAACATTTATATTGCACCATATATATATAACATTATATATATAAAAAAAATGCACGTGATACTAATTGCTGGACGTGCACAATAAATTTCCTTTTTCCTAGGGTTGGTTACTAGTTAGAGGCCAACAAAAACAAAGATAGAACGAAGTTCACTTTCTCTTAACTCCTCGTAATTGGTTGCAATCGTATCAAAATTATGAAATTGAGTTTTTCACCGGAAATACATGTTTTAGAGCAACTCTGAGTAATCGGAAATGCAAGTTTACTGAATGTTTTTTTTTCTTTCGGTTTTTTGGAATTTTCTAGAAAACGTTTCCATTGATTTTCTTTAAACATCGTATTCTATTTACACATACAAGGACTATCACTTTTATATGAATTATTTTCCTGGGAAAAATTGAAATTTTGGGTGGTTTCTCAGGTAACAATAGTTTTACAAACAATACTTTACTCTAAGGTACCATTACAATTTATGATTTTATCACCAACATAATATTGATACACATTAAAAGCATTAATAAAATTTCCAAACTGAAGAAAGTCAGTTAACCGGAAATGTGACAGCAGAATTCGTTTCTAAGTTGTTTTTTTAAAATATTCTCGGAAACGACTGCAACGATTCAACAATGCTGATGAAAACGATCACTTTTATTTGAAACATTTTCGGTAAAATTGTCTTTAGTGATGTTCTTGTAGACTATCAGTTAGTTTAAAATTTAAACTGTCGCTACGAGTTTTATTAGTTGAGAAGGAGAAAAATTTTGGCTCCCTTACCAGTTATCCCTATCACCTTTTCTTTTTTCATGCAAGCCTATCTTCATTTTTGTAAACATTACAGTTGTTATTACATAATTCCATTAAGAGAGAATCTTGTGAATGTTTCACACCAGATTTTTCATCCTCAGGGGACTTTGATTGTCTGGTAAAAACTTGATTTAACAAAAAAATGGTCAAAATCTCAATATCTCTACTTAATGCAGTAAGTGAAAGTGAAAATAAGTTAAAAAAAAATCTGTTATGAAACATGCACACCACTTTATCTTACTCTAATTAATACAATTGAAACATAAAATTTTCTTAAAAAATTGAAACTTTACAATATTTATATGGACTACAAATAAATATGTTTTTTTTTTTTTTTAAATGGGTAAATTCAAATTAACTGACAGACCTCTAATATTTCACTAAAATAAATACTTTCAGAGAAATGTTTCAAATAAAAGTGATACGTGTCTGTGTGTGCAGCACGCAGTCCCCCCCCCCAGTTTGTAGAAAATCGTAACCGAGAAAATTCCAAAAAAACTCAAAAATCTATTCTGTAAAATCCCACTTCCGGTTAACTGATTTTCTTCAAATTTGGAATTCCATCAATGCTTCTAGTAGTTATTACCATTTTGTAGGTGGTGAAACTATAAATTATTATTGAAGTGATACATTAAAGGGAAACGTAACGCTACTGCGTCCTCCAGAACCTCAAAAAAAATCAATTTTTCCCAAGAAAATGTTTCAGATAAAAGTGATTTGTGAAGATAGTATACAAAGTTTAAAGAAAAACGTTGAAGCCGTTTTCCAGAAAATCACTCTGTAAATTCAAATTTCCGATTGACGGATTTTATCCGAACTCTTGGGATCTGATGATGCGGTGGTAGTGCCTAAACGAAATATCGTTTGAGCTTTCTGGGATTTTTCATTTTCGAGTTTTGTTAAGACATATACCCCCCCCCCCCACACACAGAGAATATTCGCTATAAACATTTTTTTCGTACTCAAAGGTGACCTGAAAACAAGTATTTCCATTTAAATTTGAATTTTAAAAATTTGACATGATCCCAATACTTTCACTTATTAAGTGAATAAGTGAAAGTAAAAAGTAAGCTATATTAAGAGAGTGTGAACTTGTAACCGGCTTTAACTTGTGCAGCCTATTTGAGCAGTTTGAAGAATGGTCTAAAGTCAAAGTTGACTTGACACTTTCGATTTTCTAATTTACATTCTTGATTCTATCTAGTTTTGTAAATGTAAATAAAGTAATTTCCCTTTACTTGTCAACTTTGTAAATAAAAACTTCTTGTTATATAACCTCTTCATTTCTAAACTAATTCCAACATGTGTTTTCTTATTAAAATCTCCTTAAACTTTTCTATTCCTATAAATAATTTCTTTTCTCTTGAAATGGCTTCATCTCAAATAAATTAACATTTTAAACATCTCTATTATTATTAAAATTACTCTTTTTATGGTGTTTCTATATAAATAGCTCCAGAGTAAGCGTCAGTTTTGGCCAATTACCTCTGTAATCATGTTAACATAAATACTAGATGTCTGTAGCGGGAATTTGTTTAAACGATCTATTGTAGGTTTCCTTATAAGTGTCAGTGTGAGTGGGTGTGGGAGCAAAAGTGGATTTGCCTAGTGGGTTATACGCTCAAAGATCAGCTATAACTTACAGATCCTTTGAATATTGGGAAGAAGTCATGTTAGGATGAATGTTTGCTTTTATTGTTTGGCTGAGGGATCCCCGTGGCATTGCCAAGATTCGCGAAAAAGAAGTGGCTAGTCCATTTTTTCCCCACTCACGCCCACTTTCCCCCACTTAGGGGTAATATGAATAATGACCATCATTTCTGTGTGACCTATTGATCGAGAATAACATTTTTTTACTTGCTGTGTAAGAGCGAATGTTGTGATCGACTCAAATTTTCCATAATTGGATTTTCACCGGAAATATATGTTTTATCCGGATCGCATCGCCACAACCAAATGTGTTTTCAACTTTTTTAATTTCTCGCAATTTTTCACGCAAAGACCCCCTCCTAGTATTTGCTTTAAATTCGTTTACTACGCGCATGCCTATTACTTTTGTTTCATTTTTTCTATAACATTAATTTTTTGGGGGTTCTGGGTGAGGGAGCAGTAGCGTTAAGCTTTCTGAAACGTTTACTGTACACTACGTTATAAGCTATCACTTACAAAATCTAAAAAAATAAATAAAATAATTTTATTTTAGGTTTTTACCCGCCCTTTTGGCTTAATTCTCAACTGCCATTAAAAGTTCTGTTATGGAACCCAAGTAACGCTAGAAATCTTACGTCACGGATTCCCTTAAGTCTCAGAAATGTGTAAAAAAAAAAAAAAAAAAATCGTGAGAGGAATTTTTGCCAAAATGTCCAAAAATCCTGAGAAATCTATTTCATCCCATTTCCCAATCCCATTTCCGGTTAACCCATAATTCTAAAAATCTAGAAAGCTAGCGCTGCTTTTAATATATTATTAGTATTATACAGATAGTAGAACATTCGCTAAAAACCTGAAATAAGTAGAAATCGGGCTAATAGTGGTTATAGTTTAACTTTACTTCTGATGATTAGAACAAAATTCACCAATCATTATGTCCAAGGTATAATTTATAAAACAAATATGGCTGATTGTGGTGTGTAAAAGAAAACCCAGTGGAACATTAAATAAACGTAAATAATTTTCCAGTCAAGGAGATTTAATTCAGATTAAAGATGTAGCTTACTTAGAGGTTTATTTAGTTTTTCTGTTTTTTATTTGAAAAAAAGACTAAAGCATACGGCAATATAGTACTTAAGCCTTTGAAAAAATCCACAGCTTTAAATTTTTAAGCCTTAGAATAAGCTTGTATAATATATACAAAAAAAAAAAATAGAAAAAATCTTCAGAGACTTTTCTAAATTTAACAGCCACTTGTAACACCGGTCGGAAAGGAGAGCATGTCTTCCTCCAAACATTCTGGACCAAGATGGCTGACTGTAGTGCTCTTGAAAATAACGAGCGATACTTCTTATACTTCTCATCTTTATCCCTTACTTTTTCATTTTACAACTCTTCTCCCCATTTCTGTTTTTATTTTCCACTCGGAAAGTATCTTCAAGACATTTTTTATTTTATATATAAGTTTTGCCCCCCCCTTTTTTTTTGTCTTACTGCTGCAAAAAAGGAAGTATTGCGATCGTGTTAAATTTTCAGAAATTAAGTTTTAACCGGAAATATCCGGTTAAAATGTTTTGAGGTTCCCTGAGTACGAAAAAACGTACATATGTTTTTTTTCCAAAATGACGCCATGACTTCGGCTATTCAGCTATTCTATGTTCCACGACCAAGTATAAAAATTTTAGGCTGTGCTGGCGAACCGATGTTGTTCGTTTAGTTGGATATCCAGGAGACACGTGAGAACAATCTCGGACACCACAACTTCACCCCTCAAAAGGTATGTATGTGAATGGGTGACTAAAATACCTCAAAAACGAAAAATCGCAGGTAACTCAAACCGAAGTCATATTCCACACAAAGAGTTCAGTCAAAATTCAACACCACGAAGAGCGACTTTAGTATTTTTAGTTTTTCGCGATTTTCTCGACATTGTGGAAAATTATTTTCTAGGGAGGTTCTAGAGAAACAACAACATTAATTTTTCTCTAGAATGTTTCAGTAAAATGTACAGTTCAGTAACACCTACATAATATTGAGGTCATTGCTAGAATTCCAAATTCGAAGAAAATTGATTAACCGGAAGTGAAATTCACAGCTTAGGTTTCTTAGCATTTTTTTTCTATTTTCTCGAAAACTGTGCTATCCAATTTTCTATAAACCCATACTATAGAAATGCAAACCTATCTTTTTTATTTAGAAAATGGCTCCAACAATTTTCTTAAACTTTGAATGTTAAACATTTTTCTGGAAAAATTTATTTCGGATGGATTTTGGGGACCTAAGAGAAAGTGAAAATACTGAAATTAAAAAATGGTGCAACTTTTTCATACAAATGTGTGCTGTGAGGTACAAAATACAATTTAGATAATTTGATTTCCAGCTGATTAATTATGAGAAAAGGTTGGCTGTAATTGGGACGAGAGAAGTCTTGTTTGATTCTCCATCCAATAACGAAACCCTAAACTAGCAAAGAGCTTCGGACTTTCTCTTGCCTACCTCACCCAATCTATTCTCTCTCTCTTTTCTACAAGCTTTAATGTATTTCTCGCCCTCATAACCATACTCCCGGACTCTGTATGTACCAGTGCTAAACAAACCCTTCTCACAACCCCTCCCTTATTAGCTTCAGTTGGAATTTCCCTCCATGCAAAACGTTGGTACTAGTATTAACTGTTCCTTGGTAGTTTTAGGTGGGTGTACTTTAAACTGGGCAAACATAATCTAGTATTGGGCAAGTTTACTGGAATTTTGGGGTTTGGCAAGGAACGATAATGGGTGACAGTGAGAGTGGGAGAGATAGACTGCGTTAGAGAGAGTGAGAGAGAGCCTATTTACTCCACAAAATACATACTAGGGGCCTTTACACACCCAGTGAGCAGGGCGCATGTCTTGTTTCTAAAACCTATCGCGACTCTATCCGTTTGCCCCACAATGCCTCTATTGTTACTATATTATTTAATTATCAACTGTCTACAGAATATAAATAATAGTAAAATAGGATTATCTAATTTAATTTCTTATTGTAGCCAGATTTAATTACACGAATTTCTCATCCCCCCTCCAAAACACACAGCCAATCATTAACTAGAGAAACATTTAGTATGAAATCCTCCTAGAGATTTTCTCTTACTGTTATGTAAACTTGGTCCTCAATATTATTTACAAAATAAGTGCCTCTGTGTAAATGAATAAAATTTCTAGTTTAAAAAAAATTCGGGCATAATCCATAAACCAAACGTGTGACTTCACTGAATGGTATTTTTGCCAGATTTCGTGATTTTTTCGATAACGGCTCCAACGATTTCCTTTGGGCTTTGTATGCTATCTAAACACATAAGTACCTATCATTTTTATTTGAAACATTATTAGTAGGTTGGTATTATCCTCCCACCGCCTCTATATTTATGTTAAGACAAATCCGTAAAATTTGTTTGTTTAAAGAAAGTTTGCCTTTTTATATATAATTATATTAAAATGAGTAAGAGAAAGTCGGTAAGTGTTTCACACCACGTTTTTTTTTTTTTTAATTTGTAAAGTTCTAGACAAATATAAATCCACAGTAACCTTGAAAAGATACTCCATGGCTTAAAGATTTGGCTTAGTCCACGTATTAATGTAATATGGATTTCTATTAAATATGGAGGGTTATTTATTGTATATTTCTTAAAGAAAAAAAAAATCAAATTTGAATAAATACTATGAGTAGAGAAAGCCTCATTATTGGAGCACAATCCTTAAAAAAAATATAAATTAGTTTTCATTCAATAACTTTTCCCTCATGTTTAAAAAATAACTGCTCTGTCCGGAAGTAGTTCTTTAAAAAAAATACTCTTAGCAGTTTGTTTTTTTTCACATTATACGGAATAAGAGGAATCTGATCCACAAAGTAACGAGGAAACCTGAATGTAGAAAGAGTCATATTCACTTTTGTATTTTATTCTGACAGTCACTTTGCATCGCTATATGGACGGATATCAATACAAGTATAACAAAAAGTGCGCTTCTGGCAAAGGCCATTTTTTTTTTTATAACACATAATACACAATAAAAACTGTATGCAGCTTAGAATCTGACAAGGGTATTTGAGTCCTGTTTTTTTTTTCTTTTAATAGAATGTTCTTTCTTTATGTTGGTCCATCTGTCTTGATTCTTCGACAAAACTGGTGGGATTGGAGGAGGATATTGATTGATGAAAACCGGACAACAAATAAAGAAAAAAAGGAAATGTAATAAAAGGAGAGGTTAGTTACCGTCTTTTCTCTCTCTCTCTCTTTTTAAAAAAAAAGAAAAAGAAAGAAAATGAAGAAGGAAGGTATAAAAGACATAAGGATGAAAAATACATGCGCGGTTGTGGTAGGGGTAAAAACGTTGGCAAGAAACAAAGAAAACATAGGGGAAGGGAAAGTGTGTCGGTAAATCAAGGAATCAGCAATGGGGAAACCCCCTTAAGGGGCAATTGTTTACGAATTCTCTTTGCCTTTGACCACTAAAAAAATCCTTTAGTCTCTTGCTGCCATCCTGTCTAGATCTACCTATTGTACCTTGCTATTTTTTTATTTTTTATCTTATTTTTCTATTTTCAAAGTAAATTTACTTCAAAGATAAAAAGCTATAGTGTTTATTGTCATATTTTAAATAAAAAAAAATTCCACTTGCTGCTCTCTTTTTGCTGATTTCCTTCTTACTGTTGATTATTTATTGATTGATATATTGATAAATTGAAATCCAGTTTCACTATTTCACAAATAACTGAAAAAAGTGCTTATATGCATTCAAAATATAATTAGGCGAATAAAATCGTATTTCCGGTAATAAACAGATATTCTTCAAACACGGAATTTGGCCACATATTTTTCCTCGAAAAGTGTAAGCAAGAAAAAGTTGTAGCTCTCTTTATGATCAATCAAAAAGCCAAGTTTACAGAAAATCGTCGAAGGCGTTTATATTATTTTTTTTTAAACCGATTTTGACCAAAATCTTATTATAGCGACCCCTGGTAGGGAACGCGAAAAATGAAATATCAAGTTTTATCTTACTGCGACTTTCCGTTTATGAGTTATGCTGGCCATATACCTCTACATTATTCACACACGGATCAATTTCTAAAATCACTAGACAAATTTTTTACACAATGTGTCTTTTCAGTGACCCCCGCATGGGGTGATTGCTGCAAGCAATCGCTTGGGGTTCAGCGTCCCCACGGGTTACCACAGCTCAGTATACCTTGCACAGATTTCAGAACAGTACACAATACAGGGCGCTTCATATAAAACACAACCATTACATATATATTTATATACACGCAGACACACACACAAACCTCAAAGGCATTGACAGGACACACCCTAGAGCTACCTTCCCTAGGAAGCCGCTCCGGGTGGAGAAGCTTGTTTGGGAGCTTTAAGGGGGCAAACCCCCCACCAAACTAGGGGTCAACGAGCTAATCACCCGTTATCCTGAATTCCCGTGAATTCCCGTGAAAAGAAAGAATCGGATGGATTTATTGGGGCGTCACAGGCAAGGACAAGGACAATTCATACGGATGGCGACTTGGAATGTAAGAAGCATATTTGAACCGGGAGCATGCAGGATGCTCGAGGAACAATTAGGTATATATGGAATAGAGATAGCTGCCCTACAAGAAATTAGGTGGAGAGAGACAGAGTTGATGGCACTGAAAGACTATCTGTTTATAAACAGTGGGCACAGAGCGAACATCCTTGGAACTGGTTTCATGATTAAGAAGACTCTCAAGCACGCCCTCATCAATTACAAGGCAGTAAATGAAAGGATCTGTACGGTTAGGCTACGGGGAAAATTCTTTAATGTTACGCTGATAAGTGTGCATGTCCCTACAGAGGACAAGTCAGAGGAAGAGAAAGATTCTTTCTTTGAAGTCCTGGAAAGAACATATAATAGTATACCCAAGCATGATGTGAAAATGGTGCTGGGGGATTGAATGCAAAGATTGGGAAAGAGTTAGGGTACATGCCGGTCATAGGGAAATTTAGTAGAAATGAATGTACCAATGAGAATGGCTACAGACTGATAAACTTTGCATCCGATAAAGGAATGTGTATAGCTAGCACGCGCTTTCAGCATAAAGACATTCACAAAGAGACCTGGGTTTCACCGGACGGTCTTATAAGAAACCAAATAGATCATGTCCTAATAGAATCAAGGCATGCTTTGGATATAGAAGATGTCCGAAGCTACAGAGGAGCAGAGTGCGGCAGTGACCACTTCATGGTGAGAGTGAAGTACCGGCAAAGGTTGGCCGTGAAACAAAGAAAAGGAATAGGAGGTATGATAGCTGCTGTATACAAGAGTGAAATATTGAAGAACGAGGAAAAAAGAAAGGCCTATGCAGGAAAAGTGAGACAGCTTTTGGAGGAAAATGATAATTCTGATGCCAGTATAGAGAGTAAGTGGACTAGAATAAAAGCCGCTATAAACCTGGCAGCAGAGGAAGTAATAGGCAGAAGAAGCAAGAGTATTAGGAATGACTGGTATGACGAGGAATGTGCAAGAACAGTCCTTGAAAGGAATGAGGCTAGAAAAGTTATGTTGCAAAGGATGACAACAGCCAAAGAGAATTATAAAGAAAAGAGGGCAACAGTTAAAAAACTGTGTAGAGAAAAGAAGAGGGCTTTAGAAAGAAGAAAATTAGAAGATTTGCAGGAAATTTTAGCGGCCATAATAGCAGAAAGTTTTATAGGCGATTAAAGGAAGTCAGGGCTGGCTTTGATCCCAAGTTAAATCTCCGTCTTGATGAGAAAGGAGAGTTAGTGGGTGACAGAGAAGGTATTTTAGCAAGATGGTCAAGGTATTTTAGAAAGTTGTTCGACCCTGCTGATAATGGAGGGACCGAAGTCCTTCCACGTCTGCCAAGGATAGAAGAGGAAGACGCCGATGTAGAGGAACCACCTGAGCTAGAAGAATTAATAGACGTTATAAGAGCACTCAAAAATAACAAAGCTGCAGGGGAGGATGGTATACCAGCCGAATTAATCAAGTATGCAGGCGAAGAGTTGGAGAAAGAAATTCATGGTCTGATTTGGGATATTTGGACTATTGAAAGGATGCCTGAAGGTTGGAATATTTCAATTATTTGCCCCATTTATAAAAAAGGAAACAAGCAAGAGTGTAACAGCTACCGTGGAATATCCCTCTTAAATACGGCCTACAAAATTTTCTCTGCCCTATTAATTAATAGGTTAAATAAATGAGCTGAAAACATACTTGGTGAATACCATAGGCAAGGCAGATCAACCATAGACCATATCTCTTCCCTAAAAAACATGTTGGAGTGTGATGTGATGGCAAGAAGAAAGAAGATATAATTTTTAAATAATAAATAAATCTAAAAATTATAACTAGTGGTTCCAGCCAGCCGCTATCTGCAGGTCAAGAACCGCAGTAAAACCCTTTCAAACAGGGGTCGATATACAGACAAAAGAACCGCCGGCAAAACCCTTTTAAACAGGGGCCAATACACAGTCTAAAGAACCGCCGCCGGCAAAACCCTTTCATACAAGGGTCAATGTACACCTGGCCTGTATTTCCTTCATACAAGGGTCAATGTACACTCAAGAGGCCACCTGGCTACCATCTGTCGCCACCCCGGACCGACCTCCCCTAAGGTCAATATACTACGCGAGATGTCTTAGTGTGGCACGTACTTACACATCAGCCGATGTGTGAGTGATGCAAATATAAACGTCGCTCCACTGGAGGAGGGGTTCAGTTATACATCAGTTCACAACCAGTACGAGATCAGTTAAGTGCCAGTACGATCAGTTACCAGTTATCAATCAGTTACACATCAGTATTCATGAGTCAGTCGGGCAGCAGTTCACGTCAGTCCGAGTTATCAAGCAGTTAATTTTCACACTTCGCGAGCGCGTCCCTATTCAAGGTTTTAAACACTATTTCTTTAATATTTATTAATCATTTCATAATTCTTATATTCATTTACATATTCAATTATTTACATTATTCAATTATTGTGCATCTTAGTTTATCTATTTCAAAACACTTTAAATTATTTGTTAAAATATAGTTTATTTTCATAAATCAGTAGTTCGTATTTCGAATAACAACTCTCTAAAACTCTCTAACTAACAATCACTTACTCCTCACTTCTGGGTCCTCCTCATCTGGTGGCAGCGGTGGGATCCGATCACTGATTCCAATACATCTGGTGGCAGCGACTAGGATCCGATCAACTGATTCCAATACATCTGGTGGCAGCGGTGGGATCCGATCACTGATTCCAATACAGGAGAAATGTTATGAGTATGATGTAACTCTCTACCACCTGTTTATCGATTTCAAACGGGCATATGACAGTTTGGGAAGAAATGAGTTCCTGCTTTGCATGAGGGATTTTGGTATCCCGGTTAAATTAATAAGGTTAACTGCAATGACTCTGCTTGACGCGGAAGGTTGTGTGAAGGTGCAGGGGTCAGTCTCAGAGAAATTCTTCTTACGTAAAGGCTTACGGCAAGGGGACGAACTATCCCCTCTACTTTTTAATCTAGCATTAGAAAAGGCTACAAGAGCCTATCTACTTGCCCAAATGGCACAATCTATAATAGGTTAAGCCAACATATAGCGTACGCTGACGATGTTGTGCTAACGGGAAGATCGAAGGCAGCTTTGACGGGTGCATTTCAGGAATTCGAAACAGCATCGAAAAAGTTAGACCTGGTAATTAATGAAGAAAAAACGAAGCTTATGGTCAGCAACAGACGGAGCACAATACCTGAAGTGGAGGCCGTGTGCGCACCTTATAATTTCGAAAAGGTTGGCTGCTTCAAATATTTAGAGGCAGTCTTGACCGAGAAAAATGATTGCGGCATTGAAATTAAATGCAGACTAACGGCTGCAAATAGGTGTTTCTGGGCTGTTCAGAAAATTGCTACGTACGCCAGCGAGACGTGGGTGATGACTAAAGAGGACACCAGAATTTTAAACGCTTGGGAAAGGAAGATCCTACGGAAGATTTTTGGTCCTATAAAGGAAGGTGAGAAGTACAGAATAAGAAAAAACAGGGAATTGATGGAACTGTAGCAGGATCAGGATCCAGTGGGATAGATAAAAAGAGGAAGAATTAAATGGTTAGGACATTTGGAAATAATGGAAAATGCAAGAATTCCCAAGAAAATGTGGGCTGGTCACCCTGGAGGGGCTAGAAGAAGAGGAAGACCGAGACTTCGTTGGTTGGATGAGGCGAGTCCGACTTGAGAAGCATCGGAGAAGGATGCGGAGGTGAGAGAGGAATGGCAGCGAGTAGTTGAGGAGGCCAAGGTCCTGCGTGGACCGTAGAGCCAAGAACGAAGAAGTATTTTCGGTGAAAACGCAATTTCTAATATTTGATATGCTCGCAATACTTTCTCTTACTAGTATTGAGAAAAAAATTCGTAAGTAAAACTTTCTCTTCCTGCAATTCTCACAGTTGTGAATGACAGATCTTAAATTTCTTGATATAATTCTATAATAAATTAGCGTCGTGTCAAGTGTTTCATTCCAGATTTTTTTTGCGACTTGAAATGGATATACTAAATAAATAGAATTCAAGTCATAAAGGTGTTGCAGGTTTAGTATAACTTTGTAAGAATTCTTGAAAATAATTCTTTCACAAAAATTGGCATATGATTGGATAATATAATTATTTATTGTTGCCGTTTACGCATAAAAATATTTATTTGCAAGTTACATTTCACTCGGTTAAATAAATACAGAAGGCACTTGACTAGGAATATATGTTACGATATGTTTCAAGCACCTTAATATATTATTAAGGAAAATTCAGAAAAAGGAAATCTGCTATGTAACATTCATAAACGTGTAAAAATCACTTACGTCTTCGTGTTGAGACCGCGTCAGTAATTGGGACAAGAGAACGGAACCCAAGTTTGGCCCATATTACAATAGGCTTCTTCAGGGGGTAGTGTCCACCATTAAAGCTGAAATAACACTCATTAAGTTCAAATTACGTTTTAGATACCACTATCAGATCTGGCAATTAGAGTTTGTTCAATGTTTTTGGAGCACAGTGCAAATACGTTCTCTTTGCCACTCAATAAAAAAAAAAGCTAAGAAGCTCCAAGTTCAAAGAAAAATGGTCAATTTTATAATTGTATCTGATTATGTATGTTACTGCAGGAAGAGATTTTTGCATAATCAGAGATGGAGGCATCACAAGATGTCCATTACCGATGTAGAACTCAATTTCGCGCATTTTCAGAAATATTTCTAACTCTTACAAGGGAAGTAAAAACAACAACAAAAAAATCTGGTGTGAAACACTTATACGACTTTCTGTAATTAATACAATTTAATCAAGAAATTTTCTTTAAAATTGCAACGATACGATTTTAATTTGGCTGGCCATAAAAATATTGGTAGGGATTTTAGTTGTATACCAGAGCGGCTTTGTGTGGAGCGTTCTGTATCAAACCTAAGAAAGCTTGTGCAAATTTAAATTTAAACTAATTAACCGCTCCCACTTAAAATCAATTTTTTTTTCAGAAAAATGTTACAAATAAAAGTGAGATGTTTCTATCTATACAGCAAGCGTTCCAGAATTTAAAGAAAATCGTTGTAACCGTTTTCATGAAAAATCCAAAAAACTTAAAAACCTATTCCTTAAAGTCGCACTTCCGGTTAACCGATTTCCTTCAAATTTGGAATTCTATCCATACTTCTATATGTATTATGTAGGTGGTGAACCCATATATTGTACTGAAGTAGTGTTCTAGTGGAAAGCATAACGCTACTTGTTCCACCAGAAAGTCCAAATTATCAATTTTCCCAGGAAAATGTTTCAAATAAAAATGATAGGCATTTATGTGTGCAAGATGTGTGTGTCTGTGTGGAGATAGAATACGAAGTTTAAAAATCGTTGGAGCCATTTTCTAGAAATTCGCCGAAACAACTGAAAAGATCATTCAGTAATGTTGCGCTTCGGGTTGATGGATTTTGCCCTAAATCTTTGTGTCTGGTACAATGGCAGTGCCTTAATGTAATACCACGTTTGAGCTTCCTTGCGACTTTTACTTTTTTGAAATATTCTATTAAAACAGACACACACACACACACACACACACACACACACACACACACATCACAGACATACATATAGACCATTTGCTCAAACGATTTTTCGTATTCTGGGAACCCCAAACATGTATTTCCGGCGAAAACTCAATTTCTAAAATAAGGCACGATTGCAATACTTTAGGAAAAAAAAAAAGATTTGTGGTTACTTAATAAAAGTGACAACACGCTGGCCTTTAAAGTTTTCATTTTGCAACGCCATTTGGGGGGGGGGGTCAAACTTTCCCGTCTGAGGGCTCTTACTTGTTTAATGTATCTAGGAACTGAAATTTTTCTCTTAAGAAAAGCCTTTTGTATGCATTATATCATATTCGTTTTTCTTTAAAGTCTCCTTTTTTTTCCTCGTCTTTTATATATATAATTAACGTTGTAGGGTTAACGGTGTTCGGAATAACAAAAGACAAGTCTCACCCTCTCACTCCTCCTTTCTTTTGAATCTTAGTAAACTTAGTTTTCACCAAAGTTTCTAGACTCTTGGAGCTGGGAATAGCCAGTAGGAAAGGAGAAGAAAACGTACTGTGGTATAAGGGTGCATGATGTCGCGTCGAGTCGATTAATTATACATAAGTGTAAAATCGATTGTATGCCTTTAGGATGAGTGTGGGTGGGGGTGGCAGGATGAAGGCAAGGTTAGGAGATAAAAGATATACACTGTTATATATTGTGTAATAAGAGCCACTGGATGTGTTTGCACAATGTGTGAGTGTGTATGTGTGTGTGTGTGTCTGTCTGGAATAGTCCCACTGGGAGGAAGCTTAAAGTTACAAGAATCTCTTCCTTGAATATTTACAAGATGATCCAGACTGGCAGGCAGTGTGGCTAACTCAATTACTGTTCCACTAACAACTCCTGGTACTGTGTGAACGTCTGGAATACCTTCTCGTATACGAGCTAATCTCCTTAACAAGGGTCTTAGTTTCAACCCTTGATATTTTACTTAACTCTAGCATTCCCTACTGCCTAGAATGTAGAAATTATATATATATATATTTTTTTTAGATATTCACTCAAACTTAGGATATATTTCAATAATCAATCTTGTTTGCATGAATGGCTTGGGCTTTTAATTCTAAGTCTGGTATTGTCGACGTATAGAAGACATCCACGCTGTACTAAGTTGTAATCCTTTGTCCACTATTTCGGACCTAATGCAAAGCGCCCTTAACATGGTATATTGTTGGACACAGGATAAGGGTCTTTCTATTAATCCTATTAAGACCCTGGCAATTCTATTTACTCATAGAAGGAAGATAGTAGGTTTTACACCTCCTAGGTTGTTAGGTACTTCCATACAGGTTAGCAAATCAGTGAAGTTCCTTGGAGTAGTTCTCGACAGTAAATTGAACTGGTCGGAACATGTTAAGACACAACATCAAAAGGCGATAATCTCCTTTTGGCAATGTCGAAGAGTTGTAGGTAAGAACTGGGGGATCACTCCCAAGATGATGTTCTGGATTTATTGCATGGTCATTAAACCTAGATTGGTATATGCGGCTTTGGTGTGGTGGTGTCGCATTGAATCACGATCCGCTAGGCAGCTGTTGGAAGAAATCCAACGTTTGGCTTGTCTGGCGGTGACTGGTGCGTTTCGGACTACACCGACCGCATCTATGGAGACTTTGTTAGGGATTCCACCTCTTTTTGTGGAGGTGAAAAACCAGGCAATGAAAGCCTATTATAGAATTAAGCAGGCAGGTTTTTGGCAGGGTAAGCGATATGGTCATTCTACCATTTATCGTGAGATGCTTTTAAGGATTCCCATTACAGGTTTCCCTTCTGATAGGAATTTGAAGACTTTTGTCTTTGGTCATTCCTACAGGGTTAGGTTGCCTTCTAGGGAAGATTGATTAACCCTGGGTCCGTCTGGTGTGATTCCTGAGAATTATCTCCGATGCTACACGGACGGTTCCAGGATGGATGGTAGGTCTGGGGCTGCCGTCTATTTTGAGACGGGAGATCATTTGGTAGCGCCTCTTTGTGAGTGGGCCACCGTTTTCCAGGCTGAGGTTTATGCAATTCTTTGCTGTATTTTGGATGAGAAACTGCGTAACACTAATTTAAAAGGTGTTTGTATCTGCTCGGACAGCCAGGCTGCGTTGAAGGCGCTTAATTCATGTGTCTTCACTTCCAGATTGGTGTTGGAATATTCTAAAAGACTGGAAGATCTTTCTTCATTAAAGGATGTGCTTCTGGTCTGGGTTCCAGGTCATATGGGAATCTTTGGGAATGAGGAGGTGGATAGGTTTGCCAAATTAGATGCCTCTCTCCCTTTCATTGGTCCAGAGCCTGCTGTTGGTGTGTCTTCTGGCACATGTTTGTCGGGCTTTCAGGCGTGGATGCCCTCACAGCACTCATCCTTATGGATGAGTGCAGTGGGTTGTCGGCAGTCTAAAATGCTCATTGGGGGCCCGGACGGAGCTTTGAGTAGCGGGGTCCGATCTGTTTCGGTCTGTGGTGAAACTTAGATGGTTTAAACCTGGGCCTGGATTTTCGTTCTAGTCCCAGTGGTTGTTATTCTTTAGGGGTAGCTATATGGGCCCTGGGAGGCTTTGGATAGCTTAGGGTTTACCCTCCCCTTTTGTGAATAATAATAATAAGTTGTACAAGGTTATATGGCTGCAAGGCTCTAGCAAGTCTCTGAATGGCGTAGGATGAAAAAGAAAGAAAGAAAGAAAAGTATTTAGGGACTTTATACTTCTTATGATGTCTCACCTGTAGATCGCGTATTATATACAGTTACAGGGCTGGGATGGAAAACTACTCTGATCCCCAGTTCTAGAATGGTTCCAGCCACACAGACAAAAACATGTATACATACACACACAAAGACATTTTTTTTTTAATTTAATGCGCGACATCTATGGTCATGGCGCCCAGGCCTTCGCACGCAATGCACTGCAAGCCTCCGGACAGTGTTCTCTCGTTACAGACAACACTGTCCATCAGAAAAAATCTAAGGGCAGCACAGCTGGACTCGAACCCAGGTCCTCCGCTAGGGAGTGCAGTATGCTATCCACTTACGTATTCCCTTCCCTCACAAAGAAAATGAAACTGACTTTTATATTTCTTTATCAGATTTTTACTAGGGCTTTTAGTGCCAATTCTATAGCCTTCACTTCTTAATCGAAATTAGAGGCTGACCGTCCTGCAAGGCTCTGCAATCCCTAAAGACGTAGAGTAAACTCCAGGCCTAAGCTGTTTCTTCTAGCACCTTCAGCGGAGAAAAACGGTGCTGCCAAGTACGAGAAGGGTAGTTTTCATTCATGGTTTCCAAGGATGTTAAGTTCGTTTTCGAGCACTTTGTTTTTACTCACAGAAAGTAATAACTAAAACTCTGTTCTTGGGGTACTTTTATTGCTTACTTCTTTTGGAAATCTTTTCTTAAGTCAAAACCTAATTTTATTTCTTCCTCCAGGCCTTGAAATTTTGAAATTAAGGGGTTTTTAAGCCTTGCTGAGACCGGTTTAAACTCCTTTCAATATTCGCCTTGCTCGCGAGGGATCTATTGGAACCCTCATTGAACCTTTCTGTGGCGTTGAAAAATGACTCAGGAGCTCGAACGGTGGGTAAAATCCCAGACCAAAGACAGGCGAAAAAGTTTATTAATAGAGCTATAATAGGCTTACTATAGAATTACTCCAATAAGACCGTGCGGCCATAAGTATGTCTGTGGGCCTCGTAACAAGCACATACATCGCATGGAACTCACAATGGATAGCCTTCAAGAAGTAGCCGTCAAGAACACCGTTTTGTCGGGAAGAAACAGCAGTGCACGTACTGTGTAGTGTGAAGGGCTTGTGAGACTGAAATTTCTCCTCTTTGGAGAGAAGAAACGCCTGCAGGCTTCATCCAAGAGTCTCTCTCAGGATTCTTAAGTCTAATAAAACAGACAGAGTTTGAAAGGGTACTTTAACTGGTGGGTGCCTTCAAGAGTCACCCAGGAGTCTCTCTATAATCACCAAAGTCAATTAAACAGACGGAACTGGAGAGGGCCCTCTAATTTGTGGGTGCCCCATAGGGGCCGCGGTGGCATAGGCCTGATAACCTCTAATTTTTAGAATCTAATTTCTAGGAGGCAATGCTTTTATATCCTGGCATTATTTTGTAGTTTTGGCGCTATATTTCGCGAGAGACTTCTTAGAGAAGCTTTGTCTCGCAACACTCCTCCAGTAGAGGGTACGCTTTCTTGATGGCTACTTCTTAATATTTTCACTGGTAATTCTATGCAAGATGCTGCAGAATGGTTCAGGATCAGTAGGTGGCCCCGCATGATCTTTCTCCTATCCAATCTATCCGGGCCTCCACGTTATCTTGAATGCTTCTCTGTTCCAAGTCATTATAGATCGCCAAGGACTCCAGTTCAACATGGCTAACTTCTGTTGAATTAAATATGATACAGTCCGGCTCTAAAGTCCACAGTAACGCATATGACTAGAGAAAAGTCCCTACTGCTCTTTTTGCCCTTTCTTTGAAGATTACGAAGGAAGTCGAGAATTTCATACTGAAAGTCTGATCGAAATCAACTAACAGATAAACTAATGCCAGTACAATTATATCTTATAAAAATGGCTACTATTCTGCAGCTCTTTGTGGATACTTTTAGGAATTTAGTGATCTCCCATCATTACTGATATTAAGTTTTTACCGGAAATACTTTTTACTTTCACTGACTCCCTGGTAATTTTCTAATTAATTTCCTTTTTGCTTTCTAATTACTCGCTGGTGCCAAATTTTCGATATCGAGTTTTCATCGGAAATATCCGTTTTGAGGTCCCCTCATCCTGAAAAAGTGGTTTTAGCAAATATTCTGTGTTTGTGTGTGTCTTGTGTGTGTGTGTGTGTGTGTGTGTGTGTGTATGCGTGAGTGTGTATGTGAACAGAATAGCTCAAAAACCAAAAATCGTAGAAAGTTCAAACTTGATAATCCGTTAAGGTACTACTATGGGTTCGGACAGTAGGTCAGGTTCAAAATTCCTCAACCGGAAGTACCACTTTACTTAATGGTTTTTTTACTTTCTTGCGATTTTCTCAAAAATGCTCCGACGATGTTCTTCAAACTTGGTATATCAACTACACATACAAAGACTACAACTTTTATTTAAAACATTTCTCTGGAAAAATTCATTTAAGGCCATTTTTGGGGGAGGTGTGGGGTTAGGTTTCCCTCTAAAGTGCTATATCAGTTTACTATCCAATTCTGTCATCTAAATAATATTATAATGGGAGTGGTAGATGGGGAGAATTCGGTTCTGTTTGATGAAATGAGAAGACTTTGTTAACACTGGTTAACTAGTATATTAATAAAGAGACACAGTCTGCCTGGACTTGACAATAGAGAATGGTTAAGGTAGAGAGGTATGAGAATGATACGTAGTGACTGGCGAGTGTTGAACTCTAGTGGACTGTCTTTTTTCTTGACTGTCCGTTGCTGTATTTATCTGGTTTCTCCCGCTTGTATCAATATTAATTAGAATTAAATGTGTTGTTAAAATTCCGAGTTTGAAATAATCGGATGACCGGAAGTGCGCTTTTACTGAACATTTTTTTCAGTTTTCGACGAACTCCAACGAATTTCCTCAAGTTTGCTACACAAACTATAATTTGTCAATTACAATTTTGGACTGGTAAGAGAAAGTTGTGTGAGTGTTTCACACCAGATTTTTTTATATATGAGATCGTCTATAGCCGGAAATACATTACAACAACACAAAACGTAGACACGAAATATATCGCAAGTAGGTGGGAGGAACCGACAAGATAGAAAAAAATTGATGAACTATAATTTTAACTAAATTTAGATAAAACCTATAAAAAAAAAGAAATGTTGAATATATAACTAGCAGGAAATAAGGAGTTTCATCAAATGAAACAAAGAGATAATTCGCAAGAAGGTGAGGGAAAAGACCAATCAAAGAAGAATGAGTTACTTGTTTTTGTAGGTCATCGTGACCAGCACAGTCTGTAGGTAAAAACTTAAAACATAATATAAATAAATTAAAGTCTAGGGATGAGATAGTTTTATGTAAAACTGAAACGCCCTCTCTAGTTAGTTTTTTATTTTCTACTTTAGAGAGGGTGCACGTAAACAATTTTATGTTCACGTGGTGTATAACTGGCTGGTGGGTTAAAATGAATCAGTTCACCGAGATAAAAAACTACAATGTAGATCTAGGTGGCCAACATTATGCCCCTCCACTGAGAGGGTCTAATGTAATTTTGTGACTACGTGCAGAGATGGTTGTTACCAGCGCTCCGAGAAGTCCCGCTTGGCCAATTAATTATCTCGGAAAATACACAATGTATTACACAAACACACATACAGAAGGTGAAACATTCTCAATTATCCGATGGATAAAGTGGACTTAATACTAGTGTTGCAAACTAGAGGCCGCACCGTGTTATAAGGTTGTAACTACACGAAACCAACCTGCCAACCTAGACAACCTTATGTTATTTACTGGTCAACCCGTTCCTGCATTTTTTCTTCCTATTTTTGCGGGGAGCTTTTTTAACCTGTAATCTTTTTACACCTTTATATATTTCTTTCAACTTTTAGTTTATTCTATATTTTTACTTTCTCTTCTTAGACCTAGTAACAATAGGTATTGCGATGCACCAAATTCTCTAAATTGAGTTCTCACGGGAAATTGTTTTTGAGGCTTCCTGAGTACGAAAAATATTATTTCAGCAAATGGTGTGTGTGTGTGTGTGTGTGTGTATGTTTTACTAAACAGTTACATTTCAGTTTTTCTGTAATTTTCCCCATAAAAATACAGACAGATTTCATTAAATTTGGAATACTAACATTAACTACAGATCCCTATCTACTTTTGTTTGCACCTTTTTTCCGAGAAAATTAATTTAAGGTGGATTTGGGAGGGGAGGATAAGGGGATAAGAGGAGTGGGAGGTGAGGATAAGGTGAAAAGAGGAGTGGGAGAGGAGGAGAAGGTTATGCAAAAAAGTGGTTTTATTAAGTTTGGATTCTCCCATTCAGGTTTCCTGAATACGAATGAAAGTTTTTAGTGAATGTTAAGCATTCCTCTAAGCCGCCAATTCAATATAGTGAACAGTTCTGGCATCTGTATAATTCAGAGGATACATAAAATCTATACTTACCTGAATTCTGCTAAATTATAAGAGTGTTTATCGCGGGCTTTGAGAAATATTGAAAACAGGCAGTAAAACCTTCTGTGGAAAATGTCTAATTATTAAAATACTATAAATGAAATAATTTTTTTTTTTTTAATTTAAGGCGCGTCAATATCTATGGTCATTGGCACCGGAGCCTTCTCAGTGCACTACCGGCCTCCGGACAGTGTTCTCTCGTTACAGACAACACTGTCCATCACCGACAGTGACTGTAGAGGCTCCTAGGAAGAAAAAATCTAAGGGCAGCACAGCTGGACTCAAACCCAGGCCCTCCGCGTGGGAGTACAGTACGCTAACCACTTAGCTATTTCCTTCCCTATGAAATAAATTAAAATATTATTAATGAAATACGCCCAAGTGAAACTATTTGAAAAACTGGTGGGGGTCTAACGATAAACAAAAATAATCTGCAGTGAAAAACTCAAACGACTTTCTCTTAGTACAGTAACAAATTAACTATCAAATTTTCTTTAAAATTGCAACCTTTTACAATGTTAACTTGGGGGGGGCCATCAAGAAATAGGGGGGGATACTGTATATATTGTATACTGTGACCTGACTTGTAGAGCTTACTCTGTCAAAATTCAAATAACTTCAAATAACTATGAATACAACTAATGTAAATAATATTAAGTAGCTGGTAAAATCTCACATTGTACTGAAATGGTAATTTTGGGGGAAAGTATAATGCTACTGTACACTCAGACCCCCCCCCCAAGGACGTTTCGTTTTTGGGGTATTTATTTATTTATATATATAAATACCATTAGCTAAAAACAACAATTAGTTTTTTCGTATTCAGTAGACCCCAAAATCTGTATTTCAGGTGAAAACTCAATTTCGAAAATCTGGCATTTCACTAGGACTATGGGAAATAATAAAATGGAAATATTGTTTTTCAAATTTAATTAAAATTTTCAACTAAATAGAATGGTTGTAGTTTGAAATTAAATTAGTGAGTTGAGTTTTGTGATTTGGGTGTGTATTAACAAGTAAACTAACTAAGACAAGTATAAATGTTTCTTGCTCACTTCAGCACTTCTCCATATTCGACGCGCAACAAATTATCAAAGTTTGTTGTATGTTTGCCTGTGTGTTAAATGTTATACGATGTTATAACTAAAATTAAACTAAACAGTAGCAGACAATAGGAACAGAAACTACTGCAGTAATAATTGTAGAGTATGTTTAGTGAATATAATCATTGAACCAGCAGGACACAGCACTGGCTACCCAATACGAAGCCACAACGGGTTTCTACTTTGCCGCAAGACTGGTGGGCTGGTAATGTACAAAATAAAGGGGTTAAATTAATGACAGTATCTTTTAAACATACACTATCTGAAGACCAAAACTCTGGTGTGAACAATCATATGATTTTCTCATTATCAATTTCCAATGACTAAACAAATGTCCACCAAGGCTTGCGTGACTAAAAAAAAAAAATATACTGCTACTCACAGAACTTTCTCCTACTCCTTTTACATCTCTTTTAAGACAATTATTATATAAAATGACGAAATTTCTTTAACTCAAATTTTACGTATTAATCCTAATATAAATGTAGAAGTGGTGAGGGATAAGGACAAACTACTTATCTTGGCAGGTAGACAAATGATGATTACATTATGATCCAGTAAAGCACTGTATAAACATTGAACTAAATACATATATAATATGAAATTAACGCCACAAATTCTGCACTACTGTCTAAAATAATTTTTTGGGGGAAATAGTTTCAAATAAAAGGGATAAGTTTCTATCTATGCAGCAAACATTCCAGGTTTAAAGAAAATCGTTATAACCTTTTCCCTGAAAAATTCCAAAAACTCAGAAAACTTATGCTTCTTAAAATTACACTTCCGGTGAACAGATTTTCTTCAAATTTGGAATTCTATCAATGCTTGTTATATGTATTAATATAATGAAGATGGTAAAATATATTTACACTGAAGTGGTATTTTAGAGGAAAGCATAACGCTACTGTTCCCCCACAACCCCCCAAAAAATCAGTTTTCCCGGGAAAAATGTTTCAATTAAAAGTGTTAGTTAGATATTTATGTGTGTAGATAGTGTAAGAAGTTTAAAGAAAATCATTGAAGCCGTTTCGAATCACGAAAAACGGAAAAAACCATTCAGTCCAATCCACTTTTGGTTGATGGATTTTGTCCGAAATCTTTTTGTCTAAAGTGGTGGACTGCCTAAATAGAATATCAAGTTCGAGCTTCCTGCAACTTTCCGTTTTTTGACATTTTCTGTTAACATACAAACACGTACACACATACACATACAAATGCAGACCATTCGCTAAAAAACATTTTGTGTCTTATTCAAAGGACCCCAAATCATTATTTCTGGTGAAAACTCAATTTCGAAAATCTGGCACGATCGCAATACCTTTCTCCTTATTAAACCAAAACCTTTGAGTCGAATTTGATGCTGGTTCTTAAACGGACTGTAATGCTTCAGCTTCTTGCGATTATACTTCTTCTCAACATTATACACCAATATTTTTAGCCGAATATTTCCTCATTTACCGTACAGAAAAAAACAAGAAAAGGAAAATAGAACCCGCTAAACACACAAAATTAAAATAACAGTTCACAAATACTACAAAATATAAATTTTAAACAACTGAATATCTATCTTTCTTTATCAAACCTTTACTCACTCTCTTTTCAAATTCAAATTCTCTCTCTCTCTCTCTGTAGTCCGCCTCTACCATTCTAATATAAACAAACTATGATTATCAGAAGATTTTCGTTGTTGGCCGCTAGTTGTAATATGAAAACAAGAATTAGTTGGCTGCTCGACCAATTCAAGGTAAAAAAACAAAACCAAAAAAGTAATTTTGTAATTGTTTTTTAATAATTTACAAGTTCGACGTTTCGACAAACATTGTTTGCCTTCTTCAGGAACAAAACAAAAATAAAGAGAAAAAAATTATAACATAAAACACAAACAAAAAACAAAATACATGGGTGCGATTACAGTAGGACTGCTAAGTCTGTAATGAAAGGGTGTATTTGTAATGCAGAAAGCCAGGAGAAGGGGGGGCCGCTATGTATGGTCCGTTATGTAAGTACCGTTATGTCTGGAGAAAGTAATGTATGGAGAGGGGGTAGAAAAATTGCTTTTTTATTTATTTATTTATTATTTTTTATTTTTTAATATTTTTTTATTTATTTTATTTTATTTTTTTTA
>JAAEAF010003468.1:0-17001 GCA_011037195.1 Triatoma infestans
TCCATTAATAGTTACAAAAATGTAATAAGGGAAATAAACTAAACTCAATTAAACACTATTGACAAAGAAAAGAAAATGAATATAAACCGCATTATGAAAAATCATTTACTTAAGGAGACCTGCATACAAAATAAAATAAAACAAAAAATAAATAAATAAATAAATAAAATAAAAAAATAAAATTGGGAGATATTTAGAAAACTGTAAAATGTAAAAACAAAAGTATTAAATTTAATAAAATAAAAAGGAAACATAATAGAAATTAAGTTCCTGAACCAGACTGTACCGATACCGCCAAGCAGCCCGTCCACACCTGATAAGATCCTTGCAATTTCTCAAACATATTGACGAGCCGAACCACAGTCAAAGAAGGAACCCCGAGATAACACACCCGGAACTCTGAAAGTTTAGGACACACAGCTAGAAAGTGCACACAGTTCTCCCTTACTCTCAGGTTACACAAGGAACAGATTTCGGACTCTCTTTCAATCCAAGGAATATAATTCAGAAATAGTAATTCAGCCCTCATTTTGAAAAGCCAGCGCAATTCATTTAAAGTGAGAACGTCAGAGTTAGACTCTTCAACAAAGGTGAACAATTTCGCCTGAAGGTTCAATTTCTTATAAAAGATAAAGCGGGAAGATTCTCTTGCGCACCTCTCAGACTCCTCCCGACATGCCAAACCTAACTTTGCAATTAATGAAGTCATCTGAGATTTCCACAAAGACATATTATCAGCAGAGAAACTAAAATCATAACCATACTTTTGTGCAAGGTCGGACCAGTTTGCAAACCAAAACACCTTCTTATAGATGACCTCCATAACTAACGCTCTTGAAAGACGGTGCTCAGGAAGATCCAGTACTTTAGAAATATACTGGAAATGCAACTTTAAAGTAAAAATAAATAACAAGTCCACACCCGTCTCCAAAAGGATCACATAATTTGGGGTGACTGAGGGAAGATCATAAAATTTTTTGATGAAAAACCTGAATAAATTTTTCCAACTCCTCATAATACTGAAATCCCCATATTTGGGCCGCATAACAAGCTATGGATCTGGAAACAGAACAAAATACTTGAAATTTATGTGTCACAGGAACCCTATTCTGCAAAAGAAAATCTGACCACACTGTATTAAGAGTCAACTTAGCCGAAGAGACTTTCTCTCTGATATGCGTGTGGAAACAGAGGCGGGGAATCAAGATTACACCTAGATATTTATATCTATTGACCACCTCAATCTCATGCTCCCCAAAACGCCATCTCTCTACCGATGCCAATCTCCCTCCTTTTCTAAATAAGATAATTTTGGATTTATCGAGTTTTACCGGCAATCCCCATTGGTCACAGTAATTTTGAAGAATATTAATGTTTCGTTGCATGCTTAATGGTTTTCGGCTATAAGCACAACGTCGTCCGCATACATTAAAATTTTAATCACCTTATTCGCAACGTGAACACCTCCCTCAAATACTGCAGGCAAATCGTCCAGGAAAAGTGAAAAAAGAGCCGGGCTTAATTGGCACCTCTGTCTAAGTCCACTTCCTACTTGGAAAAATTCCGAGATTCCATCTTTACCTCTAACAGCCGCCAAAGTGTTTAAATATAAAGACTGAACTATAGAATAAATTTGGAGGATAAACCTAAATTTAATAATTTTAAAAACAACGCCCTACCCTGTCAAAGGCTGCCGAGAAATCAACAAAGAAACAAAATACTTTTTGCTTCCTCTTTAAAAATTTTAAATTAATGAGATTCGTTAGAATAGATAAATTATCCAGAGTAGAGTGTCCCCTACTAAAACCTGTTTGGTACTCACTCAGCAGATTATTTTTTGAAACGAATTCTTCTAACCGACTGCAACTATGCAGGAGATACCGCGATAATTAGAGACGTCATTAATCTCACCCCGCTTGAACAACGGAAATATTATGGACTTACCAAATGAGGAGGGCGAGATACCTACGTTATAAACGTAATTAAAAAAAGACAAAAGCTTTTCAAAGAAAATCTCAGGCGCATTTTTATAAAACTCATGTGTGATACGGTCCAAGCCTGGAGCCTTATTATTCTTTAAATTAGCAACAACGGAAGTCAACTCGTCAAGCGAAAAGGGAGCATCTAGAAAAGAATCAATAATCAGCGGCTCAGCAAAATGAATTAATAGGCGATCACTTGGAGGATTTAACAAGTTACTGAAATGAGAAACCCACTGAATCATGGTAATATTATTAACACATATAAACTTTTTGTTTCTGAACTGATAAATATATATGCCATAGTTCTTTAGAGTCCTTAACAGTTAACATCCATGCAAAATCTGTCTAACATCAAACATCGTTCTGTCATCAAAGCAAAATAATCATTTTTCCGATTAGAACATATGGTGTCCGGCTGTTGATCAGGAAATTATTGACATTTTTCCTTCTAATTGACTTGTTCTTAGTTATTGGTAAGGACCCAAATAAAACGACCCAAAAATGGGAATAACCTTGGAATGAATCTGCAATGATATGAGAAAGGGGTGGAAGCATTGTCTTCTCTACCGCCCATCCGGGGGGGGGGTATCCGAATTTTTTTACTTCTTCAACCTAAGGTAAGAGACAAATTGCTACAGTGTCAGATTTTCGAAATTAATTTTCACCGGAAATTCAAGTTTTATGAAAAACGTGATTACGTAAAACAAAACAAAAATATTTCAACGAACGTTCTGTGTGTGTGTGTGTGTGTTTGTGTGTGTGACTTCCGTTTAGGTACCCTCACCGTATCTGACAGGGTTTTATTGAAGATCCATCAATCAGAAATGCCACGTAATTGAGTGTTTTTGTCCATTTTTTTACTATTTCTATTTAAACTTCATATTTTATTTACATATAAAAGTGGCTGTCACTTTTAGTTATAGCATTTTTCGAAGAATTTTTTTTTTTTTTAGGAGTGAGGAACGTTAAGCATTACCAAAATTTTCCAATAATAACCCTGTTTTCAATTCGTTTTTAAAAACTGTCAGTTAGTTTTATTGTTTGTTCTACACAGACGACAACTTCCTAATTAATCGAGTATTAAGGACAGGGTATTGATAGTATTGGAATATATTATGTAAATGGGCCCTTATTCAGCCATTGAAAATGATATGCTGCTTTGTCAAGAGGTCGATAAAAAATGGGTATCGAAACAGCAAAGTTTTGTTCTGTTACAATTTTCCTAAATATCTTGAAAAACGGTACGTCGTAGCTAAATTTGGATTTCTTTAGAACCCCCCGGAAAGGAGAAATGAAAACTGAACAAAAACGGCTTGTTTGTGCCTATTTAATAATGGTGTATATTTCAGTATATTAACACCAATATAATATTAATATAAAAATTAAGTGGTTGCCATTATTCCAAGATTAGAAAATCGTTTGAAGTGATTTTATTGAACTTTTTTTTTGTTCGCTAGTTTCCTGGGAACAAAAAGAAATTCCGATAAGTAAAAATACCAATTTAAAAATAGTTGGTCAATTATGTCAATTTGTAGAGTGAGTGCTTTATGTTAAGTGTTTGACACCAGTTTTTACTTTCTCTTACTCCAAATAAGAGGAAGCATCGCAATCGTGCCATATTGTTGAAACTGAGTTTTCACCAGAAATAGACGATTTGCCCGTGGAGTACGAAAAATCTACTCTTAGCAATCTTTTCTGTGTGTGTGCATGTATGTGTTGTCTCTGTGTCAACATAATATCTCAAAAATCGCAGCAAGCTCTAAAACTTGGTGTTCCGTTTTAGGTATTACTACCGCATCTGACACGAAATTTCGGGCAAGATGCACCAGTCGGAAGTGTGACTTTACTGAATGATTATTTTTTCCATTTTTCGCGATTTTCTCGAAAACCACTCCAATAGTTTTCTGTAATCTTCGTATACTACGTACACACAACATATAAATATTTACCTCTTTTGTTTCAAAGATGGTCTTTAGGAGGTTCTGGGGGAACAGTAGCTTTATGCATTTATCGAAAATACAACTTAATATTAATTTTATTAGACGTATTCCAGATATCTAGTTTTGAAGAAAATCGGTTAACTGGATGTACGACTTTACGGAATATTTTTGAGTAATTTAAATTTTCTCGAAAACGGCTACAATGAATTTCTTTGAACTTGGAATGCTCGCTCCATATGTAAAAACAACACTTTTATATGAAATATTTTTCGAAAAAATGATTGTGTGTCTGTCAGGCAGTTTAAATTTGAATTTGCACAAGCTTTGCTGTTTTTGACATCGGGCGTACCAAATGAGGCCACCCAGATATTCAAGTAAAACCTCCGCCACCATGTTTATGGCCAGCCCAACTAAACATTGTAAACGTTACAATTTTGAAAATCTGTTGATTGTATTGTATGGGAGTGAGAGAAAGTCGTGTGGGTGTGAGTCACACCAGATTATTATTATGATTATTTTTTTATGGAGACTGAGATTTCCTTTTATTTGGAAGGAACACCTGAGCATTTGGAAGTAAAGTTTGTTAATAAAGGTAGAGCTAATTTTGCTGGCCTATTAATTCAGACTAGCTGGTGATCGCCCTATTGTCCTCCGACAATCAAAAACGGCTAATAATATTGCAGTACAAAAGCACTAATAGATTAATCAATATTTTACATCATAAAGAGCATAATGGATTAGGGTTTCGGGGGTCACAGTAGAATGTGTTAATACGATATATAGACAATGGATTGATGACGTCACAAACCAGTGCCCATCTACAGGGTCATACCCCTGTGTGACCTGACCTTTTGCCCTTTTCATCTTTTTAACTCTCTAGTTTTTTGTACTGCTTTTTGTATAGAAAAATTATTATTAATTATGGATTGAAGTATCTATGCTTACCAGCGGGTATAGAGATCATGTAAGCAGAGCTATTTCGGCAGCAATTATATGAAACAGAATTAATAAACCATTACCGCCTCTGAACAGGGAGAACAGCAAACAAATAAATAACACCGCGACTTACGAGTCACCTCTTCCTTCCTTCATTCTATTTTAATTTAGTGATTTGTTTGACCCATTGTTAGTGACTTTGTTCAAATTTATCTTTCACTTTCATTCGTTCAAACCCCATTCTCGGGATTAAATAATAGTGGGATTCTATAAATATCTAATCGCAAGTCTCAGTCCTCAAAGGAAGTAAAACTTTTTGGAATCTATCCATTGCCCGATCCCGGAATTAAATCTCTTCGGGAAACCAAACGGTAGATACTAGATAGGTCCGTGCATCTTTGTCTCTAGTTGAGATGACCCGCCCGGACCTGGGTGCCCACCTAGCCTATTGTTTTACCTGTTAAATCTCTCCAAAGACTTCCAATGATTATAGAGATTATTGATTCCTTTTTTTTTTTATTTCTCGGGAGAGTTATCTGCACCGTTCGAACATAACACCGTTTTATTAAGAGAGAAAGAACTGATAAAAATGCCAACGGATATCATTTTCGTCATCTTGATTTCTCCAAGATTTGGAAGATGATAAATTATTTTTTAAACTTCTCCCTTTCTATGTTGAACGCCATTTGAGATAGTGGAAAAGGGTTTCGGACCTTAAGTCATGATAACGCACCAGCGAACTGCTTATCATCTAACGTGGGCCACAAGTTTATGGAGCTTCTCACAATAAGACGATGTTGAAGGGCACAGTTTCTTCAAATATACTCTTGGAGGATCTGTCTTTCATACCACTGAAATGTTTAAAGGGGAGTGACTGAGATGAGGAGGACAACTTCTCAGTTGCAGAATTTTGCATTCTTGAAAACGAGTCTGCGCTAATGCAACGCAGCAGATCCACATGGTGAGAAATATGTCAACGATTTTCCAGGTTTGGCAAGAAATTCTTAGCGAACTTGAAACCGTACATTTCACCTCCTTTGATATTCGTTAATGAGGCTGCTCGGATGTGATTACTTTCTCATCTATTCCGTATCATTAATGATATCCAATGTTGGAGACAATTCTGAACTGAATATCGGCGGAAGGATAAAATCGCTTGCCTCAAAATTCGAGAAATCTTTTTCAAAAGAACTCTAAATGAGATCCAAGTTATGTCACTTAAAGACTCACTTAAAGACTTTTTAAAAAGACTTTCTTAACAAACCAAGCTAAGTGCACTACGCAGATTACAATATACAACTAACTTAATTAATGAGAGAGACGTATATATAATAAAGTGAGATGTGCTGACTAACTAGAGCTGGATTAGACGAGATGGTGCCGTAACTCCTCCCTCCTGCGAGGATTAACATGGAAATATTGCAAGTCCAAGATGCAGGCTTTTTGGTGATCGTTCCTGAGGTTCTAGTGCTGGTGGCTGCTTCCGAGTCTCTTCTGTGGATTGCTGCTCTCCTCGTTTCTTGAGAAGTAGGCGACAGTATATGCTTAACGCAATAGCTATAATTGATAGGAGTATTATTAAAATAATAATGTAATATGTGCAACTGGGTGTATCTTCCAAATATTTAAGTCGCTCCATTTTGATATTTAACTTGTGTAGGTTTTCAAATGTTATATTTAAATTTCTGTGAATAGGTACCGTCATATTTGTTATTACAGCTTTAGTGTCTTTATACATAGGGATGACTTTATTATTTAATATAAGTTCATCATTGCTTATTTTAATTAAGCTCACATTAGTAAGAAATACTGTATCATTATTATTCTTATTATTTACTACAATTTTGTTAGTTCAAAATGCTAGATAATAGGCTACAAGAGGTATGTATTTAATAAAGGGTGCACTAGATGTATACATAGTTTTACAAGTTGAAAGTTTAGCGTTTGTTATAATTTGAGATATACACTTGTCATTAACTTTGGTTTTATTATAATAATAAAATGAGTCTATAATTTCTTCACACCTGGCTGTAAATAATTCGTTATTAATTTGTAATATTAGGGGAGGATGTACTCGAACTGTTACAATGTGATCAGCTTTCTCTATTGGGTATGAGAGAAGAAAATATGCATGGAGAGGATAACTTTGTAATGGAACTTTAATGAAGTAATAAATGTTTTTATTTTTAACTGAACAGTGTAATTTACTTAATTGCCAGAGTGCTTCAAATTTTGAACTTATGAACGTTACATTATATTTCTTCTGCAAGGATTCGAGGTCTTCGTAGGTTAAGATACTAGAGTGAATGGTATTACTTCTACAAAACTCAATAGAATTCTCCATGGATTGATTTTGTTTCCAATAACAATTAGATTAAGAAGGAGGGAATAATACTGTTGATTAATATCAAGCTGGGTAAGTGCCGGGTTGGAATGTAATTGTTTTACGTTGTTGTTATTTGCTTGAATAACTGAGATATCGTGATTGAATTTCTCTATTAATTTTTTATTTAATGCCATTTGGTTTTTTATATTATTTTCGAGATGGTGTGAATTGTTTTCAAGGGTTTCTATTACTTTATCATAATGTTCTTTATCGTCCGCGTCCATATTGCCGGTTAGCCAAGAGATAGCTTTGCCCAGGCCGTTGATAAGGCCGCGTCTTGTTTTGTTTTTATGCTTATTAATGATTAAGTGGTTTAGTCTGCTTCGCAGATAATCGTAGTATTTAAATAGTGATTTTGTTTGGCTTGTCTTGCTAATCTCTTGTGTTGCACTGATAATAGTAATGGCTTTATCTAACTCTATGTCTAATAATTCTGTGTTAGCAACATGTACAAAGGTGTCGTATTTCTCTATAATAAAAGTCTAGGAAGAGTGATACGGACTATTCCCGGTCATGTGTTAGGTCGTTAACTTCTTTTGTGCTGACTAGGCTTGCTGCCGTCAGGATGTAAGTTATGTGAGTGACTGCTCTCATCTGTAACAGGAAGAGTTATATTTGTGTATTTTCTAGGTCGTTTTAGTAGGTTGGGATGTATTTTAAAAGATTTCCTTTGTACCGTGGCTAATTTTCATCCCCTGGAATAATTTCCCCTTTTATATTTGGGTTTGGCTTTGCCGTACTGTTTATCTGGAATGTATATTTCTCCCTCTGGTATTTCGACATTTTCCCTAGTTTGGTTTAATTTGTTTGTACGGGTCTCTTTTTCTTTATCAATTTTTTCTTTTATTACGCAAGATATTATTTCCCTATTATCGTGGTATTCTTTAACTCTTTGTTCCAAAATTAGGTCTTGTGCGTAAGTATTGGGCTGTATCCCGAAAGTAATTTCGTCGGGTGTCATAGTCAGGTTAGAGCTTATTGAATTGTTGTATGCTATTAGAGCTAATTTTAAAGTTTTGTATTTGGGGCAATTTTTTACCGGCAAACAATGTTCATGATTTCTATGAGGGTTGAGTGTGCTCGGTTTATCATCCGTTAGAGTGGTTTGGGGTAGTGAAATGTGTATCTATGTTATTATACTTTTTCTACGTTATCTATGTTATCTAACTTTTTCTTTTTCTATGTTATCTAAGAATTTTTCCACTAAACAGTTTCTGAATTCCGTACCATTGTCAAATTTGATGATTTTGGGGCTGAGATACATTGATAGCGAATTATTGATTTCATTCGCGGAGGCTCTTTTGATTAGATACCCTTAAGAAGCAGTCTATAAGTGAAGATTTGTTTTCCGTGTAATGCAGTATGTCACCTTGGAGTTTTTCGAATGATTTAGAGGGTGTAGGGGTAATTTCGCAATTGGTCTGCGTTCATACTTAACTTCCTTACAGAGGGAACAGTTGTTAATTACTTTTGTTATGTGTTCTAACATTTTTGGCCATTAGTATCGTTTAGTTAGGGTTCTGTACACTTCATGCATACCACGGTGTGCAGTTTTGCTAATGTGATAGTTTTGAATACTTTCTTCTTGTTCAGAGGAGTCTGTTACGTCTAGACTTTTGGTGTAATAGCATTTGAGTTTAAATGAATGGAATTTTTCTTTTATAATTTTGAATAGGTGATTGAAGATTTGATCGTATATCTGTTCGTCTATGGCATTTTCAATTAGAGGTAAACATAGTACACCGTAGGTGTGGTTTGGTTGTAAATATGCAATACAGTTTTCTTCTATATCTTTTAAAAGGGGTATCTGGTGTAACAATTATATCTGGTTTTATTAAAAGGTTTTTCAACTAGGGTTTTAGATTCTGGGCTACCGCGGGTTATTATAATTTGGTATTTCTCTAATTGACGCAACGGGATTTTTCATCTATACTTTTAATATGGTCGTTAGATGATTCTTGTGAATGTTGTGTCTGTAGACTTCTAAGTCGTTGTCTAAGGGGACATTTAAAGTGCGTGCTAATTCTTCCACGGCTTCGTAGTCATTTCTGGTGTTGAAGCGGAAAGGAACTGGTCTATAACGTCTTGAGGATTGGGAGAAAGCTTTTCTAACGCATTTAAGACTTGTTCCTCAGATGGGTTACGTGACAATGCGTCTGCTACAAAGTTGGTTTTTCCTTGTACGTATTTAACGTCGAAATCAAAGTCGGCTAATTGTAATTTCCATCTAATTAATTTGGAATTGGGCTCTTTCAAATTGTGTAACCATTATAATGGTTTATGGTCTGTCTGTATTGTAAATTTTCGTCCGTAAATGTATGGCCTAAAGTGTTTGCAAGCCCATACTATGACTAGCGATTCTTTTTCTATAGTGAAATAGTTTTCTTCTTGTTTATTTAGCGTAGGAGAGGCAAAGGAAATGGTGAGGTGTTTTCCATTAAAATTTTGTGATAGGACTGCTTCTATAGCATACTTGGAAGCGTCTGTAGTGAGAACAAAAGGTTTTTCAAAGTTAGGTAGTTTTAAGATAGGACTGTTTTGTAAAAGGGATTCGAAAGCTGGGTTTCGAATGCTTTTTTGTAATCGTCGTCAATCACTATAGTTCTGTTTTTTCTGATTGCGAGAGTCAGTGGTCTGGCTATTTTAGCGTAATTTTGAATCATTTTATGGTAGTAGCATGAAAGTCCAAGAAATTGTTTGATTTATTTCTCCGTTTTTGGAATAGGAAATTCGGCAATGGCTTCCAGTTTTGGTGGGTTAGGCTGGATTCCTTTGTCAGAAATGATATGTCCTAAACAGAGCAGTTCTCTCTTAAAGAATTCCGTCTTGTCTAATTGTATATTAAATTGTGTTGTTTTAGTTTATCGAAAACATTCTTGAGGTGTTTTATGTGTTCGCCTAGACTGCCTGAGAAAATTATGATGTCGTCCACATAAGCTAACATGTTTGGAATTGTAGAGGAAATGGTGCTAATTGCCCTCAAAAATGTTGGTGGAGCTGTTTAAATATTTTGAAAAGAAAAATTACCCTAAATGTCTCATATCCCTAACAGAGTGGAAACAATTTTATCAAAATATTCTTCCTCCGAAACAGAATAATACTGACACTTTTTTTCACCCAGAATTAGAGCCGAAATTAGATTAGAGGAAGTAATAGAGAGTATAAATAATAGTAGACATGGCAAAGCCAGTGGGTTTGACCTCATTCCAAATGAATGTTTTAAAAAACAAAATTCATTTTGGACTAATTTCTTATTGAATCTTTTTAATAATGTATGGAATAGCGAAGATTTGCCCAAAGCTTGGTCATTAATAAAATTAAAACTTATACATAAAAAGGGTGATTCCAGAGATCTATGTAATTACAGAGGCATAGCTATGTTTCGTTGCATCACAAAACATTTCACTTATATCATTTATAATAGATTAATTAAATGGGTAGACACAAAAGGTTTAATTCCTGAGGAACAAAGGGGTTTTAGGAAGGGGAGAGGGTGGAGGGACAACATACTTACTCTGTCATCTTCAATTAAAATTTTTTTAAGGCTAAAGAAGAGAAAAGTATTTGCCACATTTATAGATTTTAGAAGAGCATTTGACTCTATTTCACATTGTAAATTGTGGTATAAACTTTATGAATCAGGAATAAGCGGTAAATGTTTACGTTTTATAATGAATCTCCTATGGATCGGCCTCCATAAAAATATCAGATAATGTTAATGCGTCAGAAGGGATACCCGTCACGAGGGGGTTCTCCAGGGGGAAATTCTCAGCCCACTTCTCTTCTCCCTATACATAGCCGGTATAATTCAGTTCTTGGATTAGTTCAATTTTAAGGGGATTAATTTGGGCTCTGAGAAAGATTTTCAATTTTTAATGTATGCTGACGACATTGTAATGTTATCGTACTCTGCTATAGACACACAATTGAAACTTAACTGTTTGTCAAAGTACTGTAACTTAAACTGTTTAACGGTAAATACGGCAAAAACTAAAATAGTTGTTTTTCAGAAGGGTGGAGTACTTGGGAAATCCATAAAGTTCATATATAATGACTCTGGTTGTAATTTGTAATTTATTTAATTACTTAGGAGTTCCTTTCTCTTCCTCTGGCAAATTCAGGCAGGCAAGTCTATCTTTTCTAGCCAAAAGTTCTGTGGAATCAAAAAGTGATAAAAATGTTGGGCGCATTCAAATCAGACTCCTGTGGAACCAAGATTAAATTGTTTGATTCACTATCTGAAAGTGTACTGTTGTATATGGCAGAAATTTGGGGCATTCAGTACTCTAATATTGTCGAGAAGGGTCAATTAAATTTTTTTTAATTATTATTAAAGTTGCCAATCAGTACTCCCGATAGTTATATGAGGTAGTTCATGTCCACCTAATATGTAACATATTTAAGAGAATGTTGAGTTGGTGGGGAGGATTATTACAAATGTCAGATGATATGCGCCTAAACAGTCGTATAATATGTTATTGAAATTTATAGATTGTAAAAATATCCCATTTAATTGGGCATATGAGTTGAGAGAGCTTCTCTATCGGGTAGGGGCAAATCGTATTTGGGACAGTCAGAGTTCTGATGTTATTAATAAAAATTATAATAGTTTGGTTGAAGCTTTTGAAAATCACTATTTGTCAAAGGATGTAGATTTTGTTATTAACTCATCATTTAATATATATTTTCGTAACGTCAGTAGCCTAGGGATGCGAGAAGAGTATTTGTATAATGATATTAACATCAATAAAGTCAGACTGATCTCACGGCTGAGGTTAGCTAGTAAAAAGTATACATGTATTCTAAATGAAGAAAAAGTTCAATTTAATAATGAGCAGTTATGTAGACTGTGTGATTCGGGAGATAAAGATGATGTGATACAGTATTTACAGTATTGTCCGTCCCAGTCTCCATACAGAGAAAAGTACTTGAAACATTATTTGTCGGATTGTAATGAATCAGTTTCTAATATCGAACAAGTACTCTCTCATATTGATGAAAACAAGATTAATAATATATACTTATTTTTTGAAAGTGTTCCCTGTGTAATAATAGTGGTTTTCGTGAGGAAGTTTACCACTTTTTGGGAGAGTGTCCCTTATTAGCTGAATTTCGTTTCATTTACTTCTCCAAGCGTACGCTTTCTAGAGAGGAAATTGTATCCTTCCTAACAGGTCGGACCCACCCTCGGCCCCTTCTCCCCTATGCTCGCCATGATTGGAAAGCAAGATATAACTGGATCTCTGATTTTTAGTTGATTAAATTTTAGTATAGTTATTATCAGTTCCTTTTTTTACTTTCTCTTATTTTCTCTTTGATTAATGCATAGAAGGTCACTTTCAGTTTTTTTGTACCTTCATTTATATTATGTACCTTTTTATTTATTTTTGTATTTTCTCCCACTTTTTCCTATAGATTTTTGTATCTTTGAAGCAATAAAGTACATACATAATCATTTCTTTTAAGGTATCTGCCGATAGTCCGTCTAGCTTAAGTCTAATGTATATCAAATTGCGCATTTCCTGAATTCGGTTAAGAAAATCAATAGGAGATACTTTGTAATTTAATGTGGTTTGTAATATTTCATCTTTTAGTATTTCGTAAGACCTGGAGTCCGCAATGTTTTCTTTTAATGATTTATTAAGATTACTAAATGGTTTATATCATGAGAAAGGATTACATTTCTAGCCGGCCCTACTAGTCTACTTTTTACTTTTACAAAGAAGGTGGTATGATTATAGTCTCTTTCCTCAATGTTTTCTGCACATACTATCGCGTAGGGTTTTTCTACTACTTAGTTCACGAAAGAAAGCTAGTCCGAGGGGTTCCCATCAAAGTGAGGGATGTGGTCGTAGTCTTCTTTTGCGATTTTGTAATTCACCTTGGCCCTACTATGTGCAAGGAGTTTAGCAGGTTTAAGAATAAACGTTTTACCTACTTTAGTTGTTCATGAGCTTGTTGTTGGGTCTTGCACAATGAAGTGAGTCTTGCACGATGAAGTGATGTTACCTCGATTAAAACACTTGTGTGTAGGCTGAAAATCCTTCTGGGTCAACTGGACACAACGTGAGACTAATGATCGCACTATGGAATTATCGCCTTCGCGGTCCCTGTTCGGGCGCCAGTTATGTCAAACACTCACTTAAAGAACTTTTTAAAAAGACTTTCTTTATAAACCAAATTAAGTGCACTACACAGATTACAACATACAACTAACTTAATTAATGAGAGAGGCGTATCACTTAATAAAGTGAGATGTGCTGACTAAGTAGAGCTGGATTAGACGAGATAGAGCCGTAACTTCCATATTTCAAATATCAGAAGATTATTTGAGACACTTTAATTATGATGTCCCTGCAGGAAGTAACCCTCAATCGGTCTTTACTCCAGTAAAATCTAGGTTTTCCGGAACAATTTTTTTATGGAAATATAAGCTGCACGCCTAGAGCCGTGAGATGGGCTTACCTTTTTCAACCAATCGTTCGCTTCCTCCTTCCCATTCCTTCTTTTCCTTAGCAGAGTTTCGATTTTTTAGAGTGTCAATGAACGATTCTTTTCTCTCTTACTATTTAATTAGTTAACTGGTATTTTTTGTTACTTATTAATATTTATATATTGGTTACAAAATTATTTTAATACAAAAACTGCAGCTATCCTTGATACTTGTGTTCTAGAAGTTAGCCTAATGGATTTCCTATTTTTATCTATTTAATTGTCCATTATGAATAATTTTTTTTTTTTTTTTTACAACCCATTAGGTATGTTATTCATTTATAAATATTCTTTCTCTGCCGTACGGACGTGTAATTGCTCATTTTAGTTTTTTCATAACTACATTCGATTAGTGGTAGCTCAGTTATAAAGGTGGTATTTGTTCATTACTTCAAATATACAATTACTTAGAATTAATTAACTCTATTCCTCAGGATTTTCAATGAAGCTCTGATAAGAGATCGTTTAATACTCTCAGTCAGCATTCTCGTCACAAACAAATGAATGACACTAATGCACATGAAACATTTAGTTTATAAATTAATGAACTTGTCGAATGTTTCTCTTAAAAGATAAATCGACTTTAATACAATAGTGTCACACATCACTATATTTAATTTGAATCTCCATACGCATTACCTCACAGCGTGGCCATCGAACTTTAAGCATTGAGCTGTGCAGTGCCTAATTAGATTTAATTTTTTGATTATTATTTACTTAAGTTAATTCAAAAATGAATATATTTTTTATTTAGATTTCATTTTTATCATTTTCTGTTGACGAAACGCTTATAGTCATTATATAATTGTAATAAATATTGTTGCAGAGCGTTTGAACGAGCTTGACGGACTGGAACCAGTTTCCTGTCAGTCGTGGTCATCTAGACTTCCTAAAATGGCGCAGCCAGATCTGGATTTCATTGGTAAATTTCAAATTACTCCATAGTATTATTCCAGAAATGATGTGTAGAAAACCAAACTATGAAACCAAGTTAGCTGGTATGGATAAACTTCTGGAACCTACTCTGTCGGTCAGAGCAATTTAGATAGTCAACAATTATTGCGATCGTATCCAGCTTTCGAAATTCAGTATTGAGTTTTCACCGGAAATATATGATTAAGATCTTCTGAATACGAAAAAAAAAAATATTTTAGCTAATTGTGTGTGAACGAAACATCTCAAAAATGAAAACTCTGAATAAATTCAAACATGATATTCCGTTTTAGGAAGCATTCATATCCGACATTTGGGTTTTGGTTAGATCATTTTACCAGGAAACGTCTGAGGGAACTCCGTAGTTTAGCTTTTTTCTAAAGTACTAGATTTAGTTTGTTGCACTCACTGCGCTGTAGGTGTGAGTGAAACCTGCATAATACTGGAAGATGGTCAGAGTCTAATTCACTTATTGAATCCAAATATATTGGAATATTAATGTTGTGTAACAGTGCGATGTCCAGTATATCAGGTTGATGACTGCGTGCAGAGGGATAGAATGTTGGTTCTTCGGGAGCTGAGATTAGTATGTTAAGGTTGTCTGTCGCCGTCAGTAGTCTGGTACCGTTGTTATTAGTCGTTCGACATCCCCAGTATGTGTGTTTGCTATTAAGGTCGCCTAGTAGTAATGTGCTGTTTTGTGTGAAAATTCTTTGGAGGTCTTCTTGTAATAGTCTAGAGTTAGGTTTCAAGTATGCAGATATAATAATTAGTGGTCCAGTGTCTGTGCTAATTTGGATAGCTACTGCCTCGAGGTTCTCCAGTGGAGGTAGAGGAAATTTATGATGTTTTGGTCCTTTTCACGCAGAGAACGACTCCACCTGAGGCTACACGTGACTGCCTGTCAGTGCGGTAGGTGGTATAACCTGATAGTTTAAGTCGGTCAGTGCTACTGAGATGTGTTTCAGTGATACATCCCATGCCTATATTGTATCTAGTGAGGAAGTCGTAAAATATAGAGGATCGTGTTTTTATTCCGTTGGCATTCCAGTTTTCCAGTGATAAGTTATGTGTAGAGAGCTGTCTAAGGTTCATGGTTAGGAAATAGGACGGTCTAATCAAGTCAGTAAGTAACTGTCTTAGTAGAGGTATAATACGAGTGATTATTTGCAGGAGGGTGACTGGGATGAAGCTTCGCTACCATCATTTTAGACTTCTCGAACGAAATCTGTAGCTTCTACCCCTGACACCAATTCTTTATCCGAGACACTACAGCGCTAGCACGCTCCCCTAGATGTAGATTATTGTAAGGGATTATCGCACTGCCACCTGAAAGATCTATTGTGCCCCCCGGAGCCTTCTCAGTGCACTGCCGGCCTCCAAGCAGTGTTCTCTAGCTAAGACAACACTGCTCATCACCGTACAGTGAGTTGTAGAGGCTTCTAGGAAGAGAAAATCTAAGAGCAGCATGCTGGATTCGAACCTCGGCGTTGCTAGTCTAGCGTGCTACCACTGAGGAAATCCCTTTCTTCTCCCTTGGCTTACGCCACTTAACTAGTGATTGAGACCCTACTTTGTGTACTGTGTTTTCCTTGTCTGTAAAGTGTAGAATGTATGTAGTCTGAGTGTATTGTGAACTGTTCTGACCAAGTGCATGGGTGCACTGAGCTGTGGTAACCCGTGGGGTCGCAACTTCCCAAGTAACTGCATGCAACCGATACCCCTTGCGGGCAGCACGCTTCTCTAACTCCCGATGAGAATCTCCATGGACAACTATTGCGAGGTCATCACGTATGCAACCGAATCACAATAATCCATATTCTCTATATGCTCGAGCAAAACATCCATATCTAGGTTCCACAGGAACGTGCCCACCACCGAGCCCTGCGGACAACCTTTGGTTATTGACCGAGCTTGTAATCACGCCGGCTTGAGTCACTAGCTCCGCCACAAAACGGTCTGCTAACAAACATTATCAAAGGCCCCAGCTATGTTCAGGGATACAGTGAGGATGTATTTGTGCCCACTGCCACGTTCCAATTCATGGATCTTGGATATCGCATCTGTCAGCGATTTCCCCGATACAAAACCGTACTGGCTGGAACTGAAACTGATAAAGCTTTTCAATCTCATTATAATCAATTTCACCAGCAGTTTCCCCAAAACGGATAGGAGTTATATCAATCGACACGACTTTATACTGTTTTCCCACCTTTATATAATCTTTGACAAACATCTTTTCCATTGACTGGGAAAGCATCCCAGTCTCAGGCATCCATTGAAAAGGTCAGTTACTGGCTTATAACATCCTCTATTTTGCGGAAAATTTCTC
>JAAEAF010003470.1:0-11598 GCA_011037195.1 Triatoma infestans
CACTGTCGCAGGGCTCGATGATCCGTCCGTCCAACATCTGGGAAATCTCCTGTTCCAAGATGTGACGTCTGCTAGGTGATAGCCGGTATGGCGGTGCTGCTATAGGTGATGCCTCTCCGGTGTCTATCCTGTGTTCTGCGTGTGGCGTAGGCTCTGTAGGAATTCCAAACCCGTCCTCGTGAGCAGCAAGTATCTCATTAGCCTGCTCCTGTTGTGCTCGGGTGAGCCGCGTGCCTTCGTCTTTTCTAAGCTCCACGTCTATGGTGAAAAGCTGTAGTTGCTCCTCCGATGGCCATAGGGTGTCATCCGCCCATACCCTATGGAAGTCTAGATGGCTATGCCTGGTGGGCGTGTGGTGAGTCCTTTCGGTGGGCTCGCAACGTTGTATTATCCACCTACCCCTGGTGGTGTCCTGTTGTACCGGTGGTGAGGGTCCATAGCCTCCGAGTATGGCCTCTTCGGTAGCTTCCATCTCTACTAGCGTTCTTGTTGGTGTGGGTGGTAGCGGGCTGACCATGGTTGTCCTGAATTGTGGCGTCTGCACAATCGCTTCCTGGGTTGTTCCATAAACTCGTGTGTCTTCTGCTCCTGGAGTCAGCGGCGGTGGGCTGATCCTTTCTGATGTGGGTTGTGGTACCTTCACAACCGTGTTCTGAGTTTCTCTATAAACTCGTGTGTCTCCTTTCACTGGAGTCAGCGGCAGTGGGCTGAGTAGTGCTGGCTGCGGTGTCATAGTCAGAGTGTCCATCTGTATTCTTCCTGATGTGGGTTGTGGTACCTTCACAACCGTGTTCTGGGTTTCCCTAGGAACTTGTGTGTCTCCTTTTACTGGAGTCAGCGGCAGTGGGCTGAGTAGTGCTGGCTGCGGTGTCATAGTCACAGTGTCCATCTGTATTCTTCCTGATGTGGGTTGTGGTACCTTCACAACCGTGTTCTGGGTTTCCCTAGGAACTTGTGTGTCTCCTTTTACTGGAGTCAGCGGCAGTGGGCTGAGTAGTGCTGGCTGCGGTGTCATAGTCACAGTGTCCATCTGTAACTGGGGTGGTGCTGGCTTGTCCTTTCTGGTGAATGGGTAGAGTGTGGGGTTGTCATGAAACCTCCACCTGTGTTCTCCAAAATCCAATATAAGTCCAGCGTCCTCAATGAAGTCTATTCCGAGCAACGTCTGGGTGTTCCGGGCTCCCGGGAAGAATGTGAAACTGGGCGGGATTGTCCTTCCCTTCAGTTTGACTGGCAGTTGCGTCTGTGCAACCTGCTGCGTTGTTTCTTCTCCGTCTGCTAGCGTCACTGTAGCAGTTGTTAGGGTGAGGGGATGTCCTCGTTCTTCTAGCAGGGTCTGCAGCTGGTGGCTGCCTATACTGGTCTTGGCTCCTGTGTCTACAAAGCCAGTGCCCTCTAGGTTCCACACGGCAAAGCTGAGTGCTGGCCTCTGCCGGGTGCGGATCTGTATGTGGGCAGCACAGAAAAAGCCTGTTCTTTCTTGCTGCGTCTTCGTTTGGTTGCAGTCCGGGCAGTTCCTCCTGTATACTCCCGGTCTGTTGCAACCAAAACAACTGTAGGCCGCCTGTGCTGTAGGCTGCTGCTTGCGCGGGTGGGCTGCCTTTGCCTTCCTGCAGTCCTTCTGATAGTGGCCTCTGATGCCACAGTAGTCACACCTGGTAGTGCCACCTGTCCTCTCGTTTGGCTTCTTTGCTGCTGGTGCTGGGTCCTCATACTGCTCGATACGTCTGGCCTCTTGCACGAGTGCCCAGAAGGTATCGACAGTTTCCCTCCTGATGCGGGTCCTTAACCTGGGATGGAGTACCGCATAGGTCCTGTCCAGCTGAACATGGATGTCCAGAGCCGGGGTGATTTGAGCAAGTATTGCTCGCTTGCTGCAGACAAACTGGTCCGTGCTGGTCTTGTTGTCCTGCGGCGTGTTGAAAAACTCTCGGTACAGCTGATCGTTGGACTTCCTAGGTCCAAAAGTTCGCCTCAGCTGCTGTATGGCGTCAGGCCATGTTGTGGTGGTTTCCTTCTCTCCGAGCCACCAAGTTCCTGCAACGTCTGTGAGTAGCATGGGCAGTGCGGCTAATGCGTGGTTGTCGCTCACTCGGGCTGCTTCCTTGTACGTCTCTGCTGCGGAGATGAAGACATCCAGGTCCTCTCCTGGTTTTCCTCCGTAGCGTGCGGTACACCCAATCATTAGGCCAGACTGCTGGGTCTGCCTGTCTTGATTGATGCCTCGTATCAGCTGCTGCAACATCTCTGGGGTGAGCTGCATGCTTATGTCTCCTAATTCGGGGCTGGGCTGTCGCTCCGTCGATGGTCGTTCTAGAGCTCGTGCTGCACGTTTGGGCGCCACTTCTTTTATAACACACTCCCAGAATAAATATCCCGGGGGTGTGGGGAAATAGGATTCGTGATTCTGCAAATAAAATACACCCAGTAAATGTCAAAGCACACTTAGTAAAATGTTACATATATTCTGAAAAGCATATACAGTAAATGGTTGCTACGACCAATCTGTTCGCTCAGGGAGTGACACAGATTGTCAATCGTCGCTCGTCGAGTAGAGTGGCCTGGCCCTCTTGCCTAGCGCACACTACTTATCTAGTCTTGACAACGACTAATAATACGTTGGGTAACGAATGGCCTGGCTCTCCTGCCTAGCGCAAATGTTATATCGGTGATCTTTGTATGAACAAACGGCCTGGCTCTCCTGCCTAGCGCAGATGTCCTGAAACGGTGATCGCTGGATGAGTAAACGGCCTGGCTCTCTTGCCTAGCGCAGATGCTCTGAGAAGTTAGTTAAGGGCCTGCCTAGCTAGCGCCAAAATTATTAGAAGAGTTTCTAATCGCTGAGTACTTCTCTCTCTCTGATTATTCTGGTCGTGGATGGCCCCTTATATACGATTCTGAGGTGGTAGGGATGGTGTCCAGTAGGCGGGTCTAGCCGGTGAAAGTTCTCCCCTCTGTAGTGGAGTAGGAGAGTCCGAGTGTAGTGGGGGTGTGCCTCCCTAGTGAAAGGTCCACTTGGTGCAAACCTGGTGGCCGGGCGGAGAACTGTTGTTACACTATCTAATTATCTAACTATCTAAATATATAAATATCTAACTATCCAACTAACTAAATATCTAACTATCCAACTATCTATCTAACTATCTAACTATCTAACTATCTATCTATCTAACTATCTAATTATCCAACTATCTAGCTATGTAGCTTTCCATCTATCCGGCTATACAACTATCCAACTATGCAACTATCCATCTATCCAACTATCTAACTATCTAACTATCCAACTATTCAACTATGTAACTATCTAACTATCTAACTATCCAACTATTCAACTATGTAACTATCTAACTATCTAACTATCTATCTATCTAACTATCCAACGATCTAACATATCTAAAACCCATCTAACTATCAACTATCTATCTAACATCTCTAACCTATCTAACTATCTAACTATCAAACTATCAAACTATCTAACTAGCTAAGCTAAATATCTATCTATCTAACTATCCAAATATCTAACTATCTAACTATCTAACTGACAAACTATCAAAGTATCTAACTGTCTAAATATTTAACTATCTAACTAACTAACAATCTAACTATCTAACTATTTATCTATCTAACTATCCAACTATCCAACTATCCAACTATCTAACTATCTAATTATCTATCTAACTGTCTAACTATCTAACTATCTAACTATCAAACTACCAAACTATCTAACTAGCTAAATATCTAACTATCTAACTATCCAAATATCTAACTCTCTAACTATCTAACTTTCAAACTATCAATCTATCTAAGTGTCCAAATATCTAACTATCTAACTAACTAAGAATCTAACTATCTAACTATCTATCTATCTAACTATCCAAATATCCATCTATCCAACTATCTAACTTTAACTGTCTAACTAACTATCTATCTAACATTCTAGCTATCTAGCTATCTATCTATCTAACTATCCAACTATCTAACTATCTAACCATCTAACTATCTAACTATCTATCTAACTATCTAACTATCTAACTATCTAACTATCAAACTATCAAACTATCTAACTAGCTAAATATCTAACTATCTAACTATCCAAATATCTAGCTATCTAAATACCTAACTATCCAACTATCTGAATATCTAACGCTCCAACTATCTATGTATCTAATTAACTAACCATCTAACTATCGAACTATGTAACTATCTAACTAACTAACTATCTATCTAACTAACCAAATATCTAACTGATTAACTATCTATTTATCTATCTAACTACCTAAATATCTATCTATCTAACTAACTAACTATCTATCCAACTAACCAACTATCTAATTGACTAACTATCTAACTATTTATCTACCCAACTATCTAAATATCTAACTATCTAACGATCTAACTATCTAACTATCTGAATATCTATCTATCTAACTATCTAACTAACCAACTATCCAACTATCCAACTATCCAACTATCCAACTATCCAACTATCTAACTATCTAGCCATATAACTGTCCAACTATCTAAGTATCTAACCATCCAAATATCCAACTATCTAACCATCTATCTATCTAATTATCTATCTAACTATCTAACTATCTAACTATCTAACTATCTATCTAACTATCTAACTATCTATCTAGCTAAATATCTAACTATCTAACGATCCAAATATCTAGCTATTTAAATAACTAACTATCAAACTATCTTACTATCTAACTATCCTACTATCCAACTACCCAACTATCTAACTATCTAACTATCCAACTATCCAACTATCCAACTATTTATCTATCTAACTATCTAACTATCCAACTATCTAACTATCTATCGATCTAACTATCCAACTATCTAACTATCTAACCATCTAAATATCTAACTATCTATCTAACTATCTAACTATCTAACTATCAAACTATCAACACTAATCTAACTAGACTATCTAACTATCTAACTATCTACCTAATAGCTATCAACTACCTATCCAATTATATAGCTATCTAACTTTCCAACTATCCAACTATCCAAATATCCAACTTATCCACAATCCAACTATCCAACTATCTAACTAACTAACTATCTAACTATCCGTCTTATCTAACTATCTAAAATATCTATATCTAACTATCTAACTATCTATCTATCTAACTATCTAACTATCTATTTATGTAACCATCTAACTATCTAACTATCTATCTATCTAATTATCCAACTATCTAACTATCTAAATAACTAAATATCTAACTATCTAAATATCTATCTATCCAACTATCCAACTATCCTACTATCTAACTATCTAGCTATCTGACTATCTATCTATCTAACTATCCACCAATCCAACTATGCATAGACCCATTAATCCAACTATCTAACTATCTATGTATCCAACTATCTATCTATCTAAGTATCTAACTATCCAACTATCCAACTAACTAACCATCTAACTATCTAGCTATCTATCTAACTAACTAACTATCTAACGATCTAACTATCTAACTATCAAACTATCAAACTATCAAACTATCTAACTAGCCTAATATCTAACTATCTAACTATCCAAATATCTAACTATCTAACTATCTAACTAACAAACTACCAAACTATCTAAGTGTCTAAATATTTAACTATCTAACTAACAAACAACCTAACTATCTAACTATTTAACTATCTCACTATCCAACTATCCAACTATCCAACTATCTAACTATCTAACTATCTAACTACCTATCTATCTAACTATCTAGCTATCTAACTATCTATCTATCTAACTATCCAACTATCTAACTAACTAACAATCTAACTATCTAATTATCTATCTAACTATCTAACTATCTAACTGTCAAACTAGCAAACTATCTAACTAGATAAATATCTAACTATCTAACTATCCAAATATCTAACTCTCTAACTATCAAAATTTCAAGCTATCAAATTATCTAACTGTCTAAATATCTAACTATCTAACTAACTAACAATCTAACTATCTAACTATCTAACTATCTAATTATCCAACTATCCATCTATCCAACTATCTAACTATCTAACTTTCTAACTAACTATCTATCTAAATATCTATCTATCTAACTATCTATCTATCTAACTATCCCACTATCTAACTATCTAACCATCTAACTATCTAACTATCTATCTAACTACCTAACTATCTAACTAACTAACTATCAAACTATCAAACTATCTAACTAGCTAAATATCTAACTATCTAACTATCCAAATATCTAGCTATCTAAATATCTAACTATCCAACTATCTGAATATCTAACCCTTCAACTATCTATGTATCTAATTAACTAACCATCTAAATATCGAACTATCTAACTATCTAACTAACTAACTATCTATCTAACTAACCAACTATCTAACTGACTAACTACCTAAGAATTTATCTATCTAACTATCTAAATATCTAACTATCTAACTATCTAACTATCTATCTAACTAACCAACTATCTAACTGAATAACTATCTAACTGTTTATCTATCTAACTATCTAAATATCTAACTATCTAACTAACTATCCAACTATCTAACTAACCAACTAGCCAACTATCCAACTATCCAACTATCCAACTATCCAACTATCTAAATATCCATCTAACTATCTAACTATCTAACTGTCAAACTATCAAACTAACTAACTAGCTCAATATCTAAGTATCTAACTATACAACTATAAAGCTATCTAACTATCCAACTATCCAACTATCCAAATATCCAACTATCCAACTATCCAACTATCTAACTAACTAACTATCTAAGTATCCGTCTATCTAACTCTCTAAATATCTAACTATCTAACTATCCAACTATCCAACTATCCAACTATCCAACTATCTAGCTATCTAACTATCTAACTACCTATCTATCTAACTATCTAGCTATCTAACTATCTACCTATCTAACTATCCAACTATCTAACTATCTAACCATCTAACTATCTAGCTATCTATCTAACTATGTAATTATCTAACTACCTAACTTTCAACCTATCAAACTATCTAACTAGCTAAATATCTAACTATCTAACTATCCAAATATCTAACTCTCTAACTATCTAACTTTCAAACTATCAAACTATCTATCTAGCTAAATATCTAACTATCTAATTATCCAAATATCTAGCTATCTAAATATCTAACTATCCAACTATTTGAATATCTAACCCTCCAACTATCTATGTATCTAATTAACTAACCATCTAACTATCGAACTATGTAACTATCTAACTAACTAACTATCTATCTAACTAACCAACTATCTAACTGACTAACTATCTAACTATTTATCTATCTAAATATCAAAGTATCTAACTATCTAAATATCTAACTATCTATCTAACTAACCAACTATCTAACTGACTAATTATCTAACTATTTATCTATCTAACTATCTAAATATCTAACTATCTAACTAACTAACTAACTATCCAACTAACCAACTATCTAATTGACTAACTATCTAACTATTTATCTACCCAACTATCTAAATATCTAACTATATAACTATCTAACTATCTAACTATCTGACTATCCAATTATCTAACTATCTAACTAACCAACTAGCCAACTATCCAACTATCCAACTATCCAACTATCTAACTAACTAACTATCTAATTATCCGTCTATCTAACTATCTAAATATCTAACTATCTAACTATCTAACTATCTAACTAACTATATAACCAAATATCCAACTATCTAACTATCTAACTATCTAATTATCTAACTATCTAACTATCTAACTATCTAAATATCTATCTAACTATCTAACTATGTAACTGCCAAACTATCAAACTAACTAACTAGCCCAATATCTAACTATCTAACTATCCAACTATATAGCTATCTAACTATCCGACTAACCAACTATCCAAATATCCAACTATCCAACTATCCAACTATCTAACTAACTAACTATCTAATTATCCGTCTATCTAACTATCTAAATATCTAACTATCTAACTATCTAACTATCTAACTATCTAAATAACCAAATATCCAACTATCTAACTACCTAACTATCTAATTATCTAACTATCTAACTATCTAAATATCTAACTATCTAAGTATCTAAATATATAACTTTCCAACTATCTAACTATCTAATTATCTAACTATCTCTCTATCCAACTATCTAACTATCTTACCCTCTAACTATCTAAAGATTTGTCTAACTATCTAACTATCTAACTATCTATCTATCAAACTATCAAACTATCTAACTAGCTATGTATCTAACTATCTAACTATCCAAATATCTAACTCTCTAACTATCAAACAATGAATCTATCTAATTAGATAAATATCTAACTATCTAACTATCTAACTATCTAGCTATCTAACTATCCAACTATCTGAATATCCAGCTATCCAACTATCTAACTATCTAATTATCCGTGTATCTAACTATCTAACTATCCGTCTAACTAACAATCAAACTATCTTACAATCTAACTATCCTACTATAAAACTGACCAACTATCTAACTATCTAATTATCTATCTATCCAACTATCTAACTATCTAACTATCTAACTATCTAACTATCTAACTATCTAACTATCTAACTATCTAACTAAGTAACTATCTAACTATCTAATTATCCAAATATCCAACTATCCAACTATCTAACTATCTAACTATCTAACTATCTATCTATCTAACTATCTAAATATCCAACTATAAAACTACCTAACTATCTATATATCTATATATCTCTCTATCTAACTATCTAATTATCTAACTATCCAACTATCTAACTATCTAACTATCTAACAAACTAACTATGTAACTATCACACTATCTAACTATCTAACTATCCAACTATTTAAATATCTAACTATCTAACTATCTAACTAACCAAAATATCCAACTATCCAACTATCCAACTAACCTAATATCCAACTATCTAACTATCTAACTATCTAACTATTCAACTATCTAACTATCTAAGTATCCAACCATCCAACTATCCAACTATCTAACCATATAACTATCTAACTATCTATCTAACTCTCTAACTATCCAACTACACAAATATCTATGTATCTAAGTATCTATCAATCCAACTATCCAACTATCTAATTATCTAACTATCTAACTATCTAACTATCTATCTATCTAACTATCCAACTATCCAACTATCCAGCTATCCAACTATCTAACTATCTATCTATCTAAATATCTAACTATCCGTCTATCTGACTGTCAAACTATCTTACTATCTAACTATCCTACTATCCATCTACCCAACTATCTAACTCTCTAACTATCTAACTATCCAGCTATCTAAATCTCTAATTATCTAACTAGCTAACTATCTATCTATCCAACTATCTAACTATCTAACTATCTAACTATCTAACTATCTAAATATCTAACTATCTAACTATATAAATATTTAACTATCCAACAAATTAACTATCCAACTATCGTACTATCCAACTAGCTAACTATCTAACTATCTAATTATTTATCTATCTAAATACCCAACTATCTAACTATCTAACTATCTGAATATCTAACTATCCAACCATCTAACTATCTAACTAACTAACCATCCAACTATCTAACTATGTAACTGTCCCGCTATCTATATATCTATGTATCTAACTTTCTAACTATCTAACAATCCAACTAACTAACTATCGAACTACACAACTATCTAACTATCTAACTATCTAACTATGCAAATATCTAACTATCTAACTATCTAACTATCTAACTATCTAACTATCTAACTATCTAACTATCTAACTATCTAATTATCTAACTATCTAACCATCTAACTACCCAACTATCCAACTATCCAACTATCCAACTATCCAAATATCCAAATATCTAACTATCTAACTATCTAACTATCTAACTATCTAACTATTCATCTATCCAACTATCTAACTATCTAACTAACCAACTAAATAACTCTCTAAATATCCAACTATCTAACTATCTATCTATCTAACTATCTAACTATCCATCTATCTAACTATCCATCTATCTAACTATCTTAATATCTAACTATCTAACTATCTAACTATCTAAATATCTAACTATCTAACTATCACACTATCTAACTATTTAACTATCTAACTATCTGAATATCTAACGACCCAAATATCTAAATATCTAACTATCGAACTATCTAACTATCTAACTATCTGACTATCTAACTATCTAATTATCTGACTATCAAACTATCTAACTATCTAAATATCTGACTATCTATTTATCTAGCTATCTAACTATCCAATTATCTATCTAACTATCTAACTATCTAAATATCTAAATAACTAAATGTCTAAATATCCAACTATTTAACTATCTAATTATCTAACTATTTCACTATCTCAATATCTAACTATCCAACTATATGACGATCTAACTAACTATCCGTCTAACTATCTAACTATCCAACTAACCAACCATCCAACTATCTAACCATCTAACTATCTCACTATCTATCTAAGTATCTAACTACTTAACTATCCATCTATCCAAATATCTATCTATCTAAGTATTTAAATATCCAACTATCCAACTATCTAACTATCTAACTATCTAAAAATCTAACTATCTAACTATATAAATATTTAACTATCCAACTAACTAACTATCTAACTATCCAACTAACTAACTCTCTGATTATCCAACTATCCAACTATCCAACTATCTAACTATCTAACTATCTAACTATCTATCTATCTAACTACCCAACTATCCAACTATCAAATTATCCAACTATCTAACTATCTAAATATCTAACTATCCAAATATCTATCTATCTAAGTATCTAACTATCCAAATATCCAACTATCTAACTATCTAATTATCTAACTATCTAACTATCTAACTATCCAACTATCTGAATATCCAGCTATCCAACTATCTATCTAATTATCCGTCTATCTAACTAGCTAACTATCCGTCTAACTAACTGTCAAAATATCATACTATCTAACTAACTAACTATGTAACTATCACACTATCTATCTAACTATCTAACTATCAAACTAACTAACTATCTAGCTATCTAATTATCCAACTATCTATCTAACTATCTAATTATCTAAATTTCTAAATATCTAACTGTCTAACTATCCAACTATTTATCTATCTAATTATCTAACTATCTAACACTCTAATTATCTGAATATCTAACTATCCATCTATCTAACTATCTAAGTATCGAACCATCCAACTATCCAACTATCTAAAAATCTAACTATCTAACTATCTAACTCTCTGACTATCCAACTATACGAATATCTATGTATCTAAATAACTAACTATCCAATTATCCAACTATCTAACTAACTAACTAGCTAAATATCTACCTATCTAACTATCCAACTATCTAGCTATCTAACTATCCAACTATCCAACTATCCAACTATACTACTATCCAACTATCTAAATATCCGTCTGTCTAACTATCTAACTATCCGTCTAACTAACTATCAAACTATCTAACTATCTAACTATCCTACTATACACCTACCCAACTATCTAACTAAATTAATATCTAACTATCCAACTATGTAACTTTCTAATTATCTAACTATCTAACTATCTAACTATCCAA